>ML334079.1:0-137780 GCA_005239505.1 Nicotiana paniculata
AATCCAAAACGGGATGATTTTATAGGTTTTATATACATTCTTTTGTTTAATATCATGGCAGCACAGACAAAAATGTATGCTCGAATTTTCAGGAACCTGAATAAAACAGAAATTAAACGTACATTCCAGTCTTACATTATACTACAATGAAAGCTAAAGAAATAGGGGAGGGGTATTACAACTTGACTGCCGCTGTACATTTTTCAGAATGAAAGAAACTAGAAATAAGACTCTAACTAATTTGTTGACTCTAAACTCCCTTGAGGCCTTATGTTCGATTCTTCTCTTTGTAATCTGTAGAACAGCCTAATACAGTTTAGGTGTTATGCAACCACCAAAACCAAACTGACCAAGAAGAGGCCAGTTTTAATTCTAATATTGCGTGTGTTTAAACCACCCTGTCTGGCAGAATATTTTATGCAATTTCTTAGGGTGAATATGATCATACAAGGATCAATTCACCTCTGGACTTGTCATTTTTGTACTTGGGACTTTTAGTCCTATCAATTCCTTAACTTGATTTTTGTAGGCGTTTCAAGAGGATAAACCTGATCAATATGAAGGATTCCAGATTTTCNTGAAAGGACAATTGCAACAAGCTAATTACTGCTTATGCACTGTTATGAGGCGAATTTGACTCTCAAAGAGTCAAATTCACCTACCTTAGTGCTAACATTAACCTAATTCTATCTATATGGCACTTCAATTATCTAGCCGTTTGTAGGGCATGGATTTGATCATTCAAAGGTTCAAATGCCTCACCCTAATGCCCTTCTTAACTACACCCTTTAACCTTTTAAAAGGTGAATTTCAGCCATTTATGTTGCTGTTTTGTGCACTATTGTGGGGTGAACTTAACAATCAATAAGTCAAACTCATTTACCCTTGTGCTAATACTAACCTATCTAGAGACTTGCTTGTTGAATCTCTTTATTGACCAAAGAGACTCAATTGAAAGCATATTTTGTGCACTCTTAGGGGAAGAACCTGACCATAAAAAAGGGGCCAGATTCAGTCATCCTAGTGCAACTTGTTCTATTACTCGGAACTAGGAATATTAACTGAACAGTCAAGACATAAGGAACAAAAATACCAATATCAAAACAATAATTGTCACACTCACAGATTTATTATCATGTTAACAAAACATCTATAAAACCACATTTACGTACAGAAGAAGAAACAACTTTATTTATCAAAAAAAAAAGAAAACAGCTAGCTTAAGAAATGAGTAGAAGAAGAGAGTTTCAATACATCATTTTATTAAGAACAAGAAGACTTAATACATACCTTTTGAAGAGTAGAACAAACTGAAAATTGGACCAAATAAAGGTCAGATTCTAAAGAAGACTGGAGACCAACACAACAACTAATCAGGGAACAAAACCAGCAGTAGAGAAACCCAGAAAATGAGAGCTTGGAAAACCATGACTTGAATCAAAACCAGCAAACAATAAATATCTCAACCGGGTAAACTTTAAAACCCCAGAAAGAACCAGTTAGCTATTACCCAAGTTCAAAGAATAGCATCCTTGAAGAAAATCATATTTTAGATATTTCTATACCTAATCTAGTGTTCTCTTCGTATAGGATTTCTACTGTGTGTGTATATGAAATTTGTGTGTCCAGATTTTCAATAAGGACTCTAGTTACCTAAACCTAGTCAGGTTTCTTAGTTAACCAGGACTGATAAGTATTATTAGTTTGATGCTAGTTTACTTAGCTTAATTAAACTAATCTTGGTTCTTTAAGCTTTGGTGAATTATTTTAGATTTAAACCTAATTGTGATTAACTCAATTTGAGTCATTATACTTAATCAACCTAATTGAGTGATCAACTTAATTAACCATTAGTGAAAGCTGTAATTAACTAACTCTTAGCTTAGTATGTAATTAGCTTATTAAATGTTGACTAATTGAGATGATTAACTCACTAATCAATCTTTGATTTTAGGTGAGCTATTTTCAGGTTCTAGGTTAGTTAGTTTAGGTCCTTAGAGTCATTTACCAATTATACTGTTAGTTATCTTAGTTTCAAGGGTATAACTAATCAAACTAACTAATAGTTAACTAATCAGACTACAAAATCAAAGATGAGTTGAGGCAAATCAATTCAACAATAAACTAAAAATTAGAAAACATGTTAGGGGATCGATTAGCTGAGCATAATATACAATGAAAAACTAAACATGGTCAATCAACTAATGCAAGCACATGAATCACACTTAAAACTCCTGAATCATCAAAAACCTGAACTATATCATTCCAGTATCAAAACAGGGTTCAATTAACTTAAGCATGCATGTGTGAACTTACAATACACAAGGTCGATTGATCAAACATGAATTAATGATAGGAAACAGATACGCACCGATACAGCAATAAGAATCTTAAGGTTGAGAATTAGTCACAAGAAGGAAACGTTCAAGCAGGCAGGGGCCAAATGACAAGAGAAATAAGTTGGTCTAAGAAGGAACAATGGAAACAGTAATTAAACCTATTAATTATTCATAATTTCTTTCACAGTAAAACCCTAAAAAAGAAAAAAGGAAATACCCATTTCTTTTTCTAAAAGCTTTGGCCGAAAACTTGGGGGTCGCTGGACCTTGGCCGGACTCCGTAGGGTTTGAAAAATGACTCAAACCCACAGAAATCAATAGCTTTCATTGAGAGCTATCGATCCGTGTAGGTTACAGCCATTAAGAATCTTCAAATTGGCCGAAAGGGGGAACTACGGTTTCTGGGTTCCTATATCCGAAATCAATGGAGATTGGGTGAATTTTTTAGGGAACTAATAACGGGACGGGGTTGAGGGGAGGATGAGGGTTATCTGGTTTAAAGTTGGGGTCGATTGGTGGAGGTTCGGTGGCCGGACGGCGGTGGCGTTTTGGGGCGTCTAGGGTTTAGGTTTTGAGAGAGATGAAGGAGGTAGGGCGACTATGGTTTGGGGTTGGGGGTTGGTTTTTGATCGAAATGGAGGGTATGGGGTGGGGTTTGGAAATTTAAATACGGAAGGGATGGCCAGTTCCCAGCTGTTGGATCAAGGATAGATCAATTGCTGGGGTTGAACTTGGCTTAGACGGCATCGTTTTGGTTAAGCTGGGGCAGGCTGGGTAGGGGATTTGGGCTGGTCCGGATTTGGTGTTAAGGAGAAGGGATTTTGGGCCTGGGTAATTTGGCCGAGGTCCGATNCATATTTATTTCAGTCGATCACAAGTAATATATTGATTAACTCTATTTTAAATCTTAATTACTGAGTAAATTAAAGGTTGAAATTTCTAGTTAAAAAATGTGATTATTTAGAGAATAATTTTCCGTAATAAAAATGATTGAAGTCATGCACCGAATCATGCGACTTTAAATCATTTCTGAATTTTAAAAGACAAATTATGATTGATGTAATGTAGATAATTCACACACAGACATTGAAATTCAACAAGGTTTATAATCATTAATTAATTTATTGAATTTTGTAGGAACATATAGTTGGTTAAAAATTACATGCTCACAGCTGCACAGAAAAATAGAAGTGTTGGAACGCCTTTGGGGCGAAGTCGGACAGGTCAATTCCGGATGCAATGTGTTAAAGGTACAAATATGTGTTTATGATGCGGCCCAAAGGAATGTTTTGGCCAAGGCTTCTGCCCTCGAGGTACAACTTCGTAATTCTAGAGAAAGTAGCTCGATTCAGGCGAGCAGGAATTCCAAGCTCGAGACTGATCTTTCGAAGATGAAGGCCAAGGACGTGGACGCCCGGGCTGAAGCTGAAAAAGTTCGAGCAAAGGCCGATAAGAAAGTGGCCGTTATTTAAAAGATGCTGCTGATGCTCGAGCTGAGCTGAGGGGAGCCTTTGACAGAGAGAGGAGGAGCAATGAGTAAGCCAGATGCAGATCTTAAAGGGAGACCCTCAAGGAGATTCATGCTAGGGGATTTGATCTCTCGGAAGAGATAAAGCAGACCAAAGCGGATGAGATCGACGCCAAGTTTTTCCTTTCCTCTGGAGACGATACTTATATTTGAAGGTTGTAGTGGGAGCTGGTCCGAGGGGCCGTCGAGGGAGCTGGTCCGAGAGTGGACTAGGTTTTTCGTTCTTGTCTTTTGTATAAAACTCTTATAGGAGCATTGTAAATGTATATTTGTAATACATGTATATAAGAAATTCTTTGGTATTTCTGATTTGCTTGTCGATAATTAGCTCGATGAATTGGACTTTGAAATAGAGCCCTTGGGGTTATAAATTGGCTCTGAGTATGTTTAGGCTGGACCGTAGGCTCTTACGCATTTGGCCATTAGGTGCTTTAGTTAACCGTTTAGGGATCATTCTTCGAGTCGGGTTTCGACTCGAGCTCATCGACCCTTAGGTTTTTTAAATCGGCCTTGAGGCTCTTTAGGCTGGCGCTTGGGCTCTTACGCATTAAGTCGGTATGCCCTTTGATATGGCTGGCGACTTGGGCTCTTACGCATTGGGTCGGTACGACCTTTAATATGGCTGGCGACTTGGGCTCTGACGCATTAGGCCGGTACGACCTTTAACTAGTTCTTTTTGAAGTACTTTCGAAGTAATTGGAGGCATGTGATTTTACGGCGATGGTCGAACGTCTATGAGTCGCGTTAGTTTGGTCAGAGCCTTATGACGGTGTTCATTGCATTTGGCCGTAGCCTTTTAGTCCCCGAGTAAGATAGCCTCGGCGTCTATATCGAGGGTATGCCTTTTTAGGGGTCTTACAAGTTCCATAGATAGCCTTGACTTCAATGTTTGTATTATGACTTTTTAAGGCCTTAGAAATTTGTACATGCTTTGCCTGAGGTATTACAGTTTTGATATGACCTCATAAAGGGCTTATGATTCATTCCTTGCTTGAGGTCTTATTTTTTTTATGCTGCCTCGTGGAGGGCTTACATTGGTGCCTCATGGAGGGCTTATGATCTTGAAGTTGCCGGCCCTGAGGTCTTATGGCTTCGAGTTTCTGATGACTCGATGGGGTGGCTGTCGATGACAATCCCCGAGACATCGAATGTTTTTGTCTTTGGAGCCGTTCTTTGTGAAAATAGCAAACTTTTTGATATTTCCTCGTGGAGGGCTTACATTGGTGATATTGCCTCATGGAGGTCTTATGTTGTTGATATTGCCTCATAGAGGGCTTATGTTGCTCATATTGCCTCATGGAGCGCTTACATTGGTGCCTCATGGAGGGCTTACATTGGTGCCTCATGGAGGGCTTATGAACTTGAAGTTTCCAGATTGAGGTCTTACAGTTTCAAGTTAGGTAGCTTGATGAGCATACTGTCGAGGACAGTACCCGATTTGGGGTTATGCATTTTTTAAGGTCTTACAAATTTTATGTTGCCTCGTTTAGAGCTTACAAGTTTGAGCATGCCTCGTTGAGGTCTTACATATGCGATATTGCCTCATGGAGGGCTTATGAGCTCAAAGTTTCCAACCCTGGGGTCTTACGGCTTCGAGTTTTTGGTGTCAGTCCCCGAGTGTCCGGGAAATTTCTGGCCCTGGAGCCGTCTCTTGTGAAAATAGCAAACTTCTTTGACGTGCGAAGTGTTTTGATTGACAAAAGATTCTCCTTCGATTACTTGGTACAAGTATACATTTTTTCACCATCGAGGGTTCGATTATTCTACGTGGACACGGTTCAGTCGACCGTTTGGTCCTATACATTGTTCTCCTGTCGAGACCCTCTTTGGCATATTTTAGTTTCTTCGAGGAGGTGATCTCCTGGGGGGATTCCCCCTCAATATTTGAGGTTGATCGAAGAGAAGCCTTGAATACTTGGTGAGTTATCCTTAGGTAGCATATGTATGTTTCCTCGTTAAAAACCTCGTCTGTAAAACCCATTTGGGATAAAATCTGATATAAGGGAAAAAGAGCACAACACATGCTTTGAACCTAAGGCCTTCAAGCTGGAGGATGCTTCGATTCCTTTCAATCGAACAACTGCACATAGGTTAGTGTAAAATGTGAATGAAAGAGAGAGATGATTGTACCTTAGTTGTGCTGGCCTTCAAGCCTCGATATGCTTCACCTATTCATTCCGAGGACGCGTCACGGTCCTTTGTTTGTTCATCTGAGGGTACAGTTTGTGATTTCTATTCGGCTTTTTGCTTGTTTTTTGGCTCCTTTGATGTAGAAGGCATTGGTGTCGGTGCCTCATCATGTACTGCGAACATTTCTTTTGTTGCTTGTTATTCTCCGTATACTATTTTTACTCCATCCTTCGTATGAAACTTCATCATTTTGAATTGTACCGGCCACACTAAATGGGAGGATGAATTGTACCGGCCACGCTGAAACGGCACTGCCCTCATACTGTGGCCTTTGAAGCAATGCATTGTATCTCATGTCACCTTCCATTACATGAAACTTGGTATTTTGAATTGTACTGGCCACACTGATTGGGGGGATGATTTCCCCTTTCGTTGTCTCGCTCGCCATGTTGAATCCGTTGAGGACCTGGGAGGCAGGCACGATATGGTAGAGCAATCCAAGTTGCTCTACCACCCTCGACCTAATTATATTGGCCGAGCTACCTGGATCCACGAGCATACATTTAACCTAAAATTTATTCAAAAGAAACGAAATTACCAGTGCGTCATTATGAGGTTGAGACAAGGTCTCGATGTCCTCTTCGCTGAATGAAAGAGCATCTTCAGGTATGTATCTCCAAGTTCTCTTTTACCTGGTGATGGATACTTTTGTTTTCTTGAAAATGGGTCCTTGTGGGACATCGACTCCTCCAATAATCATGTGGATGACGTGTTGTGGCTCTTATGTTTTATTTTTCCAGTTCGCCTCTCTTTCCAGAAATTCATTTTTAGCTCGGTCGCTGAGGAACTCTTGAAGGTGCCCTTTGCTAATCAGTCGGGCTACCTCTTCTCTAAGATGTCTGCGATCCTCGGTCCTATGATCGTGGGAACCGTGATATTCACATATCAAATTAGGGTTCCTTTGCGAAGGATGAAGATAGTACGGGTCTTGGCCACTTGGTGTCCTTGATTTTTCCTATGGCCTATACGATGTCTGAACCATCAATGTTGAAGTTGTACTCAGATAGCCGAGGTGCCTCTACTGGCCCCGTGTGCCTGTCGAACCTTGCTTTGGTCAGGAGTACCGAGGATTCTGGCATGGATCCATCCTTTGGTCACTTCGTGGTATGTTACGCCTCGGGATATTTCTCCAATTTTCTATATACGGTTGATACCTTTCTTTGCTTGGCCTCAACTCTCTTTTTGGAATCCTAAGTTCCCTTCTAAGAGCCTGTTGGGATACACAGAGCTAGAGGGGGCTTCCAATTGGTCATCCTCGACTCTGATATTTGATTGATACCTGTTGTGTACATCCGCCCAAACTACGTTAGGATACTCGATCAAGTTTTGCTTTAACTGCTTTGAAGCTATCCAGCTTCGTTCATTCAAGCCCTGAGGAAAGGCTTGTACTGCCCAATCATCGAAAACCGGTGGTAATTCTATCCGTTACAATTGGAAGCGGGATACGAACTCCCTTAACATCTCATTCTCTCTTTGTTTGATTTTGAAGACGTTAGACTTCCTCGTGGCGACCTTGATGGAACCAACATGTGCCTTCATAAAAGAGTTTGCCATCATGGCAAACGAATCAATCGAGTTCGGGGGCAGGTTATGATACCACATCATGGCCCATTTGGTCAATGCTTATCCAAAAATTTTCAATAAGACGGATTTAATATCGTCTTCTTTTAGGTCGTTCCCTTTCACAACACAAGTGTAAGCAGTAATGTGCTCATTGGGGTCCGAGGTCCCGTTGTACTTCGGGAGATCGGGCATTCTAAATTTCTTTGGGATGGGCTTCGGGGCCGACTTGATGGGAATGGATTTTGAACGAACTCTTTTGAATCCACACCCTTCAGAATGGGGGGGAGGGTTCTCCCAGGATCTGATCGACCCTCGAGTTATAGGTCTCCACCTTTTTGTCGTTAGTTTCTATCTTCTTTTCTCTTGATTCAATCCTCTTTGTGAAGTCCTCGAGCATCTTCATAATAGTGCGGTCGACTACTGACCCATTATATCTCGACCTTTCTGGTGCTTGTTCGACTTGAGGATCTGTTTCTGGTAGTGTTGTGTTGGAGTTCTCTGATTGATTTGTAGCTTAGCAATAGCCACTTGTTGTGGTTGCAACATCTCAAAAACGACATGGAGGCTAACTTCTCTTTCCTTTTGAGTAGGGGCTCTTTTGCTTCATGTTGGTCTCCTTCGGGCACACTTTCGTCTGTATGAGAGCTTACATTGACGTGTTGATCATTTCGTGAGCCTTAATCAACAGGGATTTGCATTGGTGCCCCTTCAGGGTTTTGCGGTGGTACACCGGCACCTGAAGTAGCTGCGTCGTTCTCTCCATGATCCTTAGGACCTTTGTTTTCATGTGCATTCACTAAGTTAGACATTTTTTGACCTGAAATTGAAGATTCTTGGACAAAAACAAGTGTAAAGAATAAATTGTGTTTTAAGAAAACCAGCAGTAAAACTATCACTATTATTTTTAGCCCCACGGTGGGCGCCAAACCGTTTACCTTGAAAATGGTAATTACAATTATATTTGACTTTGTGGTTCTAAAAATATGTGATCTATTTTAATACCAGTTGTTTAGGAAATAGATGCTAAATGAGAGGTAAGAAAAATGAGACAAGAGCGAAGGATAAGAGAGCTATGTAAACCGAGAGGTCGTGAGACGGGGTCTTGAGCTTGATCGAAATAGGACCTCGAGGTCGAGCTCGAGGGCTTGGCAGAGGGTGGTCGATGAGGATAAAACAGTATTGAAGGCCTCATTATGGCCTCTTTATGATAAATAATTAGCAATAAATGAATAAACAATTAATGAACACAATAAATGAAAAGCAATAAATCAATGAAACAATTGTAGAGAATGTTTGAGTTAGAGAGAAGGGAAAGTTCTTGTTCTTGTATTGAATATCATGTGTGTTACAAAATGATAGGGGTCCCTTTATATAAGAGGGTGAATCCCAACATAGTACATGTGTAATTAATACAAAGATAAACGACTGGTACATCCATTTAATTCCATGGTACGGACTTGTACTATTTTTGTGGGCTTGGTCAGCTTTAACCACGTGCCTCTTGTGAACTTCCCGCTTTTCCATGATGGTCTTCGATTTACACCACCTCGAGGTCGGGCGTGGAGAATCCTCGACATACTTTATCGATGTCAAAACTCGAACTGCTTCGAGCCTTCTAAAGAAGGGCTATGGAGTGCCATAATGATCATAAAATCAGACTCTCCGATTTTAGCCGTATATAGATCAGTCTAGTAAGTCTGGATGCAACAGCCAAGCCTAGTATTACATAGAACCAAATACCAAGCCCAAAAGAAGGACATGGTCAAACAAGCAATAGGCTATGTGTTGAACAAATTGAATAGAGTAGGGAGTCCACATACTTATTTCTTAGGACTATAAAGCTGATTAACATCATACGCATAAGCAAATTCGTGGCATGTTGGCAGGACACACATAAAGAAACTCGTGCTTGCATTTTGGTTACAGGGGACATAATTTATCACCATAGGATAACCAACTATTTTTAAAGACGTTTTACACACAGACATGGTCAAAAACAACTTAAGACAATTTCAAGCAGGGAGTCTGATTATGCATGCTGAAGGATCAATAGAGGATGACCTGAATAGGGTATTTTAAGCCTATGGCATGACAAAAATAAGTTCATGACAAGGAAATAGTATAGCATGTGCAACATTAACAGAGTTGAAGAGAGATGTCATGGAATTAACAAGATAAGCATGCTAAGTTTTCTAGGAAACAGTTCCATAGTGAAGCATGGTCCAAACCTAATATAAAGGGACTTTAGATCTAAGGCTCTTAGTCATAATAGTCTAGTAGGGAAATAATCTGGGTAACAATAATTTTTACATGAGATACTAATACATCTAGAAAACAAGCTAGTAGGCATGATCTACGACAGTCAACAAATAGCCTCACATGCTGAGCATAGCCCCAAAGATTCAAAGAACTCATGGTAGAAAAAGCATATCAACTTAAGGTTAAAATAACATGCACACTTTAGGGCATATTCCAGTTAACTATGCATAATAGAAGAAGCTAAGTATATTGAAATTCAACTAGAGGCTTTAGGCAATGCTAAAGAGTGCAGGGCTGAGAAAGAACTGAACATCGTTACATGTTTGACTGAACATTGAGACAGTAATTGGCATATTAAGTTCATGTGAGCATAAGGCATGGAAACAATAGAGCATACATAAAGCACTCATGTGAATACAAGGGTTAAGGGATTCAAATAACAGGGGTCAAGATAGCTGAGCAGGTTTAAGGGAATCATTTCAATTACACACATAAAATAGGCGTGCACCAAAACACAAAATCCAAGAAAGTTCAGATAAAAATAAGGGTATATGATAATGAGAACACATATGAGATTGAGCATAGGAAAACAACATCATATTGATTCATAAATGCCTGAATGACATGAATACAAATAAAAGAGAATAAAATCACAAGAGTTTCAATACTCACCAATTTGCATAATTAATGAGCTAATAAGGTAAAGATTAAGAGCCAACAACTTGCTTATCAGTAACACTGAGAGAACAACAGAAACCCCAAATTTCTCAGTGCTTCAGAGTTCCCAAGGGCTTCAAATGAACCCAAGGTAGTGCTCACACTGAGAGAGGTCGAATAGTGGAATTCCCTTCAGCCGGCTAAGAGCCAAAATATAGAACAAGCGAGTGAAAGAATAAGAGCAATAGCTTTTTTTTTCTTAATGAATCCAGTGAATCCAGAAGGTTTATAGAAGGGGAATAGGGGAGGGATTTATATAGTGTAGAAATCAAACAAGTAAACATGGAAAGAATAATAATCACATAGAATAAGGAAAGAACATTAATCATACGGAATAACGGAAGGAAAATCAATCATACAGAATAAGGAAGATGAGATCAATCATATAGAATAAGGAAAATAAATCAATCGTAAAATATAAGGAAAAGACCGCATGCAAACCAATTTCAAATCAGAACTAGGGCAACGAGTATGGCAAACCCTAATTAAGCCATATTCGATGGCAATATGCACAAATCAGAGAGATAATCAGTGTTCTCTGAGATATCTAGCCGGAATCCCACAATATCTTCAGGATTGATCCCGTTTGGACCCGATTTACATGAGATACACTTTCCATATATGAAACGATACCCAGTATTCATATCAAATTGGTAAGCATTCAGAAAAGGCAAGAAAATCTCTAATTCGAAGGTAATATGCAGAGAAGATATTAGACGATTAGGATTTAGGTTTGGGAGATGAATGAGGGTGTTCAAAGGAGACGAAAATAAGAAATAGGGTCTAGGGTTTAGGTTATGGGATATAAGGATAAAACAGTCGCACTCTTGATCTTGGACTTGACATAAGAGACTTCTGCGGACCGCACATTTATGAGTGCAACCGCACTCTTGAACTCTGCGGTCGCATAATAATAGTGATGGCCGCACAATAATAGTGCGGTCTGCACTTCTTCAGGGACCCAAACTTCCATCTCTCTGAACCTCATCTTCTGCAACCGCATAATAATTGTAAGGTCCGTACTTTGCGAAGGAAATTTCTCAGTGGTTCTTCATAGTCTACGGCCGCACACAATATTGTGCGGTCCGCACTTTGCTCTTTTTTTGCTTTGTTCTGGTCCTTGTCTAATTTTACTCCTTCTTGAGTTGATTTTCATCTCTTTGGCTCATTTCCCAATATTCCTGCAAGAAAGCACATTTCATTAGTTTTCGAGAATACCTTTAAGCATTTTTTAGCTAAAACGAAAGTAAAAGAGTGCAAATAAGTGGTCAAAATCCCTACTTATCAGCGGTGCAGAGATGTTAGCAACTTGAGCATAACTCATAGCCTTAATACCCCGCTCTGACACCTCAGTTTAGAGTCTGCAGAAACCTCTCACCATGTCGCTGGTACTTCCTCACTCAAAACAACTCCGCTGACGTGGTTGTGGAAGCTGTCCGGTACGGGTACTCTGAGACCAATGGGTACCTAAAGCACTGTGTTAAACCTGAATTGCAAACTGAACTGATTGACGCACAAGGGATTTTTTTTACCTTAAAAATGGTATTAACAATTATGTTTGATTTGTGGTTCTAAAAATATGTGATTTATTGTAATACTAGTTATTAGGTAAGAAAATGCTAAGAGTAAGTAATAGAGAAATGATAAGCAAACCAGTATGGTCACAAGACTGGGGACCTCGAGCTCGGTAGTATCGGGCTTCGATGGTAGCCTTCGACAGTTTTTAATGAGAAATAAGTGAAGAACAATAAAATAAATGCAATAAATGAAGAGCAATAAATCTATAGAGTATTGTTGAGCACGTTTAGGCAAGAAAAGTAGAGAATGTTCTATTGTATTGAATACTCATGTCCGTTACAAAATGATAGGGGTCCCCTTTATATAGGAGAGGGAGTCCCAACATAGTACATGTTTAATCATGATAAAGAAATGCTAGTGGTACAGTTGTATAATGTCTCAGTACGGACTTGTAATATTCTTGCGGACTTTGTCAGCTCTAATCACGTGTCCTTGGGCATTTCCCGCCTTTTCATGATGGTCATCAATTTTCATACTGCCTCGAGGTATGCTGTGATGAGTCCTCGATATGCTCTCTCGAGGGGAGTACTTCAGAGACGAGCCTCAGGCTGTGCTTCGAGCTCTTCGAAATCGGGCTCGTGATATCATAGAGGCTCTAAAATTGGACTTCCCCGAATTTGGCCGTATACAGATAGTCCGCATATTTCTTAGAGTGAAATGATAAGAAATAATTTTGAATTCTTGGCTCTTCGGTATCTCCACCATGACGTCAGCCACGTGAGGTCAATAACTGACGTAACATAAAGGTAGTACAGAGCACGGTTCTTCAAAAGCCCCCAAACTGCTATTTGCGCCCTTTTAACTCCTTCAACACGCTTAGAAAACCTCTATAAATTTTCCAACCTTTCTCTTTTCAAATTTTTACCCTTTGCAATATCTTCAAATCCCCATTTAACAACTTCTGCTTTCATCCCTTCTCTGCGCTCATCTCTTCACCGGTTTTCTTCTTCTTATTCTGAAACTTTAACATAGTCATGGCCAAAACTTCTAAGACGGTTCCTCAAAAAGAGAAAGCCCCTTCCGCTTCACGCTCGTCTAAGAGCAAGAAAAAGTACTACCTCCTCGCGTTAAGGAGTGCATCCCCGGGCCCTACGACACATCATCTGACTTTAAGATTGAAAAACGTTCTTCGATAGCGGGCCGATGCCAGCCCATGTCTCGATATATCAGTCTGGTGACTGATGTTAAAAGATTGAAGGTCGATTGCCATTGGGAGGAGGCGGTGCAAGTGGAAATACCTTCATCTGATGAGGATATAACTACTTACAAAGCTGGCTACCTCAGCGTATACACATATACCTTCACTTTAGGTCCTGTGGACCCCTCTTCGCCGCCAATCGATCCAGTGATCCTCAATTATTGCCGACAATATCGAGTGACACTCGGCCAGATTTACCCTTCTTTCTGGAGAATAGTCTATATGATTAGATATTTCTTAAACATGGTCGAGGTGATGCCTTTCACCCTCGACCACCTGATTAGGCTGTATAGACCTCGTCTTTACCGAGGTGGCCTAATTAAGTTACAACGCCGGGCCTCAAAGGTCTTTTTTTCCAATATTGATGAGGATAAAGATAGAGGGTGGATGAGCCGCTTTGTCCGAGTCAGGACCTCGGACCTGATCCCAGCTAAGAAGATGCCATTCCCCGAGGAGTGGAATATGAGTTGTAAGTGTCGAATCATCGAATTATGCTCCGTTAATTGAATGTTTTTCTTTCCTTTCTGAACTTGATCTTTTCTGATGGTGCAACTATTGAAAGGTACCCTGGCACCGTCAGAGACCTTCCAGGCTGGGTGCGATAGTTAGATTCCATCTTACCATATGCTAAGCGCGTTTGGGGTGACTTGGCCAAAACTCGACGGGAAGCCAAGAATAATGGTATGTTTTTACCATCGCTTCCTTCGACTCCCCTAGTAAAAGCTTCCTTGTATACCTGATTTATTTAAGTTTATGCAGGCCTTGGAGAAACTGCTTTGATAAGGCCACCTCCACCTGGAGAAGTGGAGACTAAAAAACCCTCCACAAGCAAAAAGAGAAAGAAGGAGACGCTGTCGGAGTCTTCGAAGCCAAAGAGAGCCAAGGCTCGGGAGCCTAAGGCCGATACTATGGTCTTGACTTATGCAACTGCAGAGAGCATTCACGCCGAAGATGAAGACGATGACAATTACCCCTAGTACTTAGGGGTAAGCGAAGCATCGATGCTTCAAGGGATGTTGAGCCAGCGATTGCTGATACGATCCTGCCTCGAGTTGAGGAGACTCTCAAGGGGGATGTAAATAAAGTCTCCGAGCCGATCATTGACCGTGGTACATCATGTGCCGATGAGCAGTTGGCCAGCGAAGTCGGGGGACCCAGCTCTGAGATTCCTTGAGAGCGAGAGAAGGCTCCGATCGAGGTTGGTGACATAGGTGATTTTCCACCAGGTCCGTCGTTCTCCTCAGGGAAAATACGGGATGCCCAAAATAGGGGAACTCTCGACGTGGGGGCATCCCGAGCAGAAAATGACATATTTGGAGATTATTTAGCCGGCGTAGAGGAGGAAACTGATCTCGATGCCCCACTTGTTCTCGCGGAGGCCGAGAAGCTCAAGAGCAGGTAATTTTTTTATGTAGCTTTTGTGCTTCATATTCTGATTTTTGTTTTTCTAACTCCTTTCCTTCGTATTTCAGGTTGTGATGCTCTATGACCGGGCCTTTTCCAAGTTATGAGCGGAGCTAGCTTATTATGAGGAGGATCTTGGAAGATTCAAGTCGGATTCAAATGAGCTCAAGAATCTGTATGCCCGAAGGGAAGATGAGCTGAATGACCTTCGAGAAAGCTCGGAGAAAGCGCTTCAAGAGCGGGACAACTTCGTCGAACAGGTAACAACCTTCGATGGTTTGTTTCCCATTTTCACAACTCAACTTTCAACAATTTGACTTGGTTTTGTAGATCAAACAGAAAGACGACCTAACGGGGCAACTTCAGGAAGAGATTGTGGCCAAAAATGCCGAGATCCTCGACTTGAAGCGGAGCATGGACAACATGTCTCTGGAGAAGGATATTTTTTGTGAGGAACTGGTCTTGGCTCAGTATCTTCTTCTGGGTGCACAAGGGGAGGTCCACAAATACAAAGCGCTTCATGCCGAATCAGCTTCTGCTCTATCCGCATCCAAGTCCGAGGCCGACGAGCTAGTAACTTCATACCGAGATGATGTTGTTGGGGTAAATGCTCGGGCCAGGAGGATATCCAAAGAGGCCGAACTCAGGCTGACTCGCGCCATTAGCTATGCTCGATTAGAAGCCCGGAGGAAAGCTTTCGACAAAGTGCAAGCCATGGGTTTCGATATTTCTTCCGAGATCGAGGAAGCGAAAGCCTTAGAGGAAGAATTGACAACACTGACCTCTCCTGACGAGGGTTCTACTAGCGGCTCGGGGAGCAGTGAAGATGAAGACTAGGCCCTTTTTTCGTTCTAATTACTTCTTCTTTTGTGGTAAGGGCTCAATGTGAGAGCCTTGTAAATGTATTCATGTAAATATACTTTTTGGAATACAAAGGATATTCTTGTTTCATTATTACTTTGCATTAATGCCTTCCATGTTCCTCCTTTAAATGTCTATCTGAAGGTTGTATTTGATTTTTACTACAAATCCCTCGAGCTCGGGCTCAGCACAGTAGAGACCCTTAAAATCGGGCTTCTCTGGTTTCAATCGCGCATCCTTCTTAGGATGGATTAGTATGAAACCGATTCAACTTCTCGAGCCTTCGAGATATTGCACGATGGCGTCATTGGCGTGACCGTGAGCTGACCGTAGTGGCCCGTTAGCTATCAAAATCAATGAATAGTACCACTCTCCTCTTATATATATATTTGCTTTCCCCTTCATTAAGGGTTTTATTGCATTGTGCGACCATATTCTCCTTGGAGTAATTTCCTTCTAGTAGCTTTTCCTTCATATCAGTTTAAAGCTCTTGTCAAAGTTTTCATCTCTCCTTTCTTGCTTTAAAGGAATTTTGGCCACCATATCCAAATCCGTTCACTAAAAAGAGGGGAGCCCCACCTCAGAATCGCGCCCGGCTAGTGGTACATCGTCGGTGCTTAACAAGCTAAACTGCTTCATTTTGAAGAAGGATTTTACGCTAGAGAGACCCCCCGATGTTCCTGTCCATCGAGAGCATGCATCAAGGCACACTCAGTCGATCGAGGAGAGACATATCGAGGGAGTGAGGAGAGACTATGGATGAGGATAAAGAGTAGTATTGTAGATACCTTCTCGGGGGGAGGATATTACGACCCATGCGGAAGGGTTTCAGAATGTGTACACGTATCCCTTTACGTTAGGTCCCCTCGACCATCTCGTGCTCGGGTTTTTCGAAAAGTATCGAGTTACTTTGGCTTAGATCCATCCGTCTTTCTGGCGGATTGTGTTGATGAATGAGATTATTGCTGAAAAGGCTGAGCTTGAATTCACTCTCGGTCACCTTATTTAGTTATATCGGCCTCTGCATCTCCGTGGACTGATTACACTACGACGCCGATCTACCAAGTCCCCATTTTCTAGTAACGATGAGGACGAGGACCAAGGATGGATGAGTTTGTTTATTCAAGTGAGAACTGTCGACATCATCCCTGCGGAGTTCTTGTCGTTCCCCGAGGAATGGAATTTTAAACGTATGTAATATGCTGTATTTTATCATTCTCTCTTTTAGGCGAACTTCAAATGAATGCTCGTTTTCATCTCCCACAGCGGTCCCGTGGAGGCCAAATGTGAGCCCTGATCTCGCGTACTGGGTCCGTGAATTGGAAGCTTCTTTGATCTACCAAAAACTCAAGTGACGATATTTGTCGAAGGGAAGATGGGAGACGAAACACCACGGTGTGTGCTATGCAGTTCCTCTCTTTAAGGAATACTTTTCTTTATATTTATCGATTTCCCTACTGCAGGCATCGGCGAGTTTTCTGAGATGAGGCCATCCCCTATCGGGGAGGAGGAAGAACCTTTAGTTCCGGAGCCAAATAAAGACAATAAAAGAAAAAGTTCCTCGAGGACGAACATATTCACAATGAAGTAGAGCCTGCCCGGAGGCGCGAGGTAGCCATCGACAAAGATTTTATATTTGTTGGTCGATCTGTGGATGTCAACGATATTGAAGTGGATGGCCTTACCCCGATAGCTCGAACCAAGAGGCCTCTCGATTCCTTTAAGCTCGCTGGACTCGAGGCCTCCATCTTCGAGGCCTCGAGTTACTAAAAAGAGGGGAGTCCCACCTCAGAATTGCGCCCGGCTGGTGGTACACCGTCGGTGCTTAACGAACTAAACTGCTTCATTTTGAAGAAGGATTTTACGCTAGAGAGACCCCCCGATGTTCCTGCCCGTCGAGAGCATGCATCAAGGCACACTCAGTCGATCGAGGAGAGACATCTCGAGGGAGTGAGGAGAGACTGTGGATGAGGAGAAAGAGTAGTACTGTAGATACCTTCTCGGGGGGAGGATATTACGACCCATGCGGAAGGGTTTCAGAATATGTACACGTATCTCTTTACGTTAGGTCCCCTCGACCATCTCGTGCTCGGGTTTTTCGAAAAGTATCGAGTTACTTAGGCTTAGATCCATCCGTCTTTCTGGCGGATTGTGTTGATGAATGAGATTTTTGCTGAAAAGGCTGAGCTTGAATTCACTCTTGGTCACCTTATTTAGTTATATCGGCCTCTGCATCTCTGTGGACTGATTACACTACGACGCCGATCTACCAAGTCCCCATTTTCTAGTAACGATGAGGACGAGGACCAAGGATGGATGAGTTTGTTTATTCAAGTGAGGACTGTCGACATCATCCCTGCGGAGTTCTTGTCGTTCCCCGAGGAATGGAATTTTAAACGTATGTAATATGCTGTATTTTATCATTCTCGCTTTTAGGCGAACTTCAAATGAATGCTCATTTTCCTCTCCCACAGCGGTCTAGTGGAGGCCAAATGTGAGCCCTGATCTCGCGTACTGGGTCCGTGAATTGGAAGCTTCTTTGATCTACGACAAACTCAAGTGACGAGATTTGTCGAAGGGAAGATGGGAGACGAAACACCACGGTGTGTGCTATGCAGTTCCTCTCTTTAAGGAATACTTTTCTTTATATTTATCGATTTCTCTACTGCAGGCATCGGCGAGTTTTCTGAGATGAGGCCGTCCCCTATCGGGGAGGAGGAATAACCTTTGGTTCCGGAGCCAAATAAAGACAATAAAAGAAAAAGTTCCTCGAGGACGAATATATTCACAATGAAGTAGAACCTGCCCGGAGGCGCGAGGTGGATGCAACCATCGACAAAGATTTTATATTTGTTGGTCGATCTGTGGATGTCAACGATATTGAAGTGGATGGCCTTACCCCGATAGCTCGAACCAAGAGGCCTCTCGATGCCTTTAAGCTCGCTGGACTCGAGGCCTCCATCTTCGAGGGAGAGGCCCCAAAGGAGTGGGGGCGTGAAGGCCCTGACTTGGGGGCAGTTTGTGATACGTCGGAGGGTACTCAGAGGAGGACCTCAGGTGGTTTCCTGAGGCCAAGACAGCAGGAAATGACCCCTTCCAGGGTTGCTTTACCGGGGCCGCTGAAGCCGGACCGGTAGATGCAAACTCGACCTTTAAGGAGGCTCACCGACTCTGTTCTATGGTGAGTTTTTAGATGGCATTATGACCTTTTTAACTCCATACTTTCTTCTCTTTTTTAATTGGGCCTTTTTTTTCATTGGCCTTTGACAAACTCAAGGCTGAGCTGCTTCGATGTGAGGCCAAGTTGCGGAGGTCCTCGAATGGGAGATATCCCTTTGGCTTCTTTGTGACAAAAATGCAAAAGAGGTGACACACCTTCAAACGGAGTTGAACCGATGTTGTAATTACGAAGACTACCTCGAGAAACAGGTAACTTCTGTTTTGAAGGAATTTGGGATTTCTCTCCCATCTTCGGGGGCTAACATTTCGATGTCTCAGTTGCAGCGAGAGACCGAGATGCTGGAACGCCTTCGGGACGAAGTCGACCAGGTCAATTCAGGGCGTAGCGAATTGAAGGCACAGATGGATGCCCTCGTTGCGGCCTAAAAAAATGCTTTGGCTAAAGTCTCTGCCCTTGAAATTCAACTCCGCAATGCTCGAGAGAGAAATTTGATTCAAGCGAGAAGGATAGTTAAGATTGAAACCGATCTCTTGAAGATGAAGACCAAAGTAGCAGAGGCTCGAGTTGAAGACGAAGGAGTCCGAATAAAGGCCGACAAGAAGGCGGGCGTTTATCTAAAAGAAGCTACCGATGCTCGGATGAGGTTGAGGGAGGCCTCCGACCGAGAGAGGAGAAGCAATGAGTACGCCCGATGTAGATCTCGAAGGTAGACTGTCACGCCCCAAACCTGGGGAGGCGTGGCTGGCACCCGATGTCGTGCTGGCCCGAGCGAACCACTGAGTATCTCATTTGTTTTTCTTCTGTATTATCATGGGCCAACATGGCCACAACTCATAATGTATAACTATAAGTAGGCAACGCTGTATCACTAAACCATTTTTCTTAAAACATAAATACATATGGTCAGTCAAGGTCTCTGATATAATTTATAAAATGAACCTCTGTCTACAAAGCCTCTAAAATTGTTTGACATCAAATGGGACAGGGTACCGACCTACCCATAAGTCTGTAGCAAAACTCTGACACGATGACTCATAGACTCGGCTGCACTCCGAATGAGATGGAGTCTCACCGACCCTTTGTTGAATGTCAATCTCGTCTACTATAAAAGCTCGTCAAATTGATTATCTATACATGCAGGCATAAATACAACGTTCTCAACAAAATGACGTCAGTACGAATGATGTACCGTAAGCCATGTAAATAAATATATAAAGAGCATGGAAGAAAATTTGAATCAATGCAGATTTGACTATTTGTATTCTAGTTAGGAACTCATATGTATCGGTTAAAGGGTAAGTGTGAGTTTAGTGATAATCTAGTTTTATGGAATTCACAATTTAATCATTTAATAGTGGAATGGAATGATGTGTATGATAAAAATGTAATGATATTTCCCATATCCAGGATGACCAGGACCTAAAGAATCAGATTCCAATAAACTGTTCTGGCAAACATATACCCCCCATTCTTGTTCGAGAATAAAGAAGAAACATAAGTAAGGACACAATGAACTAACAGATCAACTGTCAGGCATCCAACTCACGAGGTAATATCAATAAATACTTGAGCAATTATATAACCAAATGCAATGTCCATTTCCTAATACCCAGATCACTATAAGTCTGGATACCTCTGTAAATTATAAAATACTTATAGTGTCATGCATATGCGTATGAATGTCATGTCGTGCAAAGGTACATGTGTTCATAACATCATCAAGCCTCCGAGGGCATCCCATCATATCGTCTCGACCATTTTGGGCAACATCATCAACATATACCAACTGATCAGGTGGTGGTGAGTATATAATGCCGTAACCTTTTTTCCATATCCCATATACATATGTATATACATATAAATATGCGTATATAATGTCATCTGGTCATAAGTCAATGTACATGTATAAATGAATAAAATGCATGAAAATAAGTTAATAATCTCAATATTCTTTTCGGATAAACTTTATCAACAAGTCAATAGCAGTGGGGAAACCACGTACTTCATAATCCTAGTACGTAATATAGCTAGTCAATTTAACTAACTATAAGTTTTCTGCATCTTGCACTACTACGATTATGTCTTTTGTTTGTTTTTTTATAAGCTACATTAAAAAGTTGTGGAAATCTCAGTACTCAATAAGACTCACACTAACCAATTCAAAATATTAAGATTTAAGAAGAATGGCCAGCTAGTCCAAAATACATATATATGTAGTAAAAATCTTTTGATGAAATTTGTTGACCAATTATGTAACTCATGACAGAAATAGTGCCAAACCAACCAGTAATACACTGTAATTGGATGATATACATATATAAAATTTACCTATAGAGACCCCTAGTATGCATTGATAACATCTCTGTAATATGTCAGATAAGGAATCAAGAACATAGAGACCCCTAGTATTTCTATGAATAGAATTATTTATGAAAGTTGTGCATTTACTCGTTTATTTTGTATTATTTGGATCATGCCAAAAGAAAGAAGAGATAACCTTAACATACCCGGAGTAGAAAAAAATTCATATGATATTCTTGAAAAAGGTTACACCGTACTCCCTTAGAATAACAATATCTCATGTTGCTAATGTGCTAAGAAATCTGGTTGGATTTTGGTTGAAGAATGAAAATCTTCACTGCCTCAGTGAACTTAATTTGCTAAAAAATAATTTGAAATTAGTAAACACTGGGTGATCATTGGTTGCTTCTATAGAGTCAAGAACCAAATGACGGAGAAAACTTTTCTATTTGACGAGAATGGCTATTTGAGCAAATCAGCTGTTATAATATTTTTCTTTTCTTGTTCTTTATTTCAAAGGGTTGTTGGAGAATGGAATGAACACCTATTAATATAAAATATAAAATAAGTATGGAGTACCTTAATTCATCTAATCTCAATCATTTTTATGAACTCTTTACGTTTAGGAGGTGTAGCTTTTGTCACTTTTTATGAAAATTTAAGAGTCATCAAATATTTTTGAGTTGCTGCCATGTTTTTCGCTATTAAGCCTATCCAAAACTTGATTAAGTTTATCCACATAAATTCCTTAATTAATTAGGTAATTTTCAATTACCCAATAATTAATCAATTACAAACATAATTTAGAATTATCTCAACTTACTTAAAATATTACTCACTTTAATACATTTTATACACCTTACTATAATATACGTTACTATCGTGGTCATGTGGTAATATATAAAATTAATACATAAAATATCCATGTAAAAAATGTACATATTTTCCGAACTTATAATTTTCCTAATCTCATAAAAAGAGTACAAATTTTCGTACATTTAATTCTTAAAATGGTAAAAAGATAACCTTCTTTTCTTGTAAAAAAAATAATTCATATCTTTATAATAAAGAAAATCTCATAGACGTTTCTCATATTATGTGTATAATTTAAAACATATTAGAAAGTAGTAATACTAATAATTATATAAAATCATGTTTTTCAAACTTCTTAAAAAATGTTTCACTCGATATAAATACCATATCAAAATAAATCTAACGATATCAAGGTTGTTAAACTTACGGGGTCTTAGGGTCACAAATCCTTTGTATAAAAGTACGGGATGTAACATCCTTCTCCCCTTTAGAAACATTCGTCCTCGAACATGAACTCTTAGGGATTTACAAATCTTTCACTAAGGTCTCCTCTATAAATTTAACTTAAAACCCAAACTATATCTGAAGTCTCGACTGTTCACAATCTTTTGTACTTGAGTATCTCGTATCTTCTTCACATTTAACTTACTTACATTTCAATCTCGCATCGTATCTTCTGCTTCTTTCATAACCTTCCTTCCACATAGGCGAAAATTACGCCTTAAAGCTCTACTGTAATACCTGCACCTCTAGTGCATACAAAACCTGGTGAAAACTTCATACTAACTTCTTACAGCTCAACTCTATGGCACGATCTGGAAACAAAACAAGGGTAACATTCCTAAATTCCCTATAGCTTCACAATTATAAATGTTGCGCACAACACACCCATAAGTGAGACTCTAATAAGCACGACTTTGTATACTTTCTAGGAAACGACCCGCTCTTATACCTCTTTGTCATGCCCCAAACCTAGGGAGGCGTGGCTGGCAGCCGGTGTCGTGCTGGCGCGAGCGAACCACTGCGTATCTAATTTGTTTTTCTTTTGTACTATCATGGGCGAACATGGCCACAACTCATAATGTATAACTATAAGTAGACAACACTATATCACTGAACCATTTTTCTTAAAACATAAATACATATGGGCCGTCAAGGCCTCTGACATATTGTACAAAATGAACTTGTGTCTACAAAGCCTCTAAATTGTTTGACATCAAATGGGACAGGGTACCGACGTACCCATAAGTATGTAGCAAAACTCTGATACGATGACTCATAGGCTCGCCTGCACTCCGAATGAGGTGGAGTCTTACCGATTCTTTGCTGAATGTCAATCTCGTCTACTATGAGGGTTCGTCAAATTAATTATCTATACCTGTAGAGATGAATGTAACGTCCCTAACAAAAGGACGTCAGTACGAATAATATATTGAGTATGTAAGTCACGTAAATAAATATAAAGAGCATGAAAATTTGAACCAATGCAGATTTGACTATTTGTATTCTAGGTGGGAACTGATATATATCGGTTAAAGAGTAAGTGTGAGTTTAGTGATAATCTAGTTTTATAGAATACAGAATTTTATCATTTAATAGTGAAATGGAATGACGTGTATGATGAAAATGTAACGATATTCCCCATATCCAGGAGGACCCGGACCTAAAGAATCAGATTCCAATAAACTGTTCTGGCAAAACATATACCCCACATTCTTGTTCGAGAATAAAGAAGAAACATAAGTAAAGTCACAATGAACTAACAGATCAACTGTCAGGCATCCAACTCACGAGATAATATCCATAAATGCTTGAGCAACTATATAACCAAATGCAATGTCCATTTCCTAATACCCATATCACTGTGAGTTTGGATAGCTCTGTAAATTATGAAATATTTATAGTGTCATGTACATGCGTATGAATGTCATATCGTGCATAGATATATGTGTTCATAACATTATCAAGCCTCTGAAGATATTCTATCATATTGTTTCGGTCACTGTGGACAATATCATCAATATATACCAACTGATCAGATGGTGGTGCATATATAACGTAGTAATCTTTTTCTCATATCCCATATACATTTGTATATACATTTTTTTATTTTTTTTTATTTTTTATTTTTTATTTTTATTTTTATTTGTATATACATATAAATACGCGTATATGACGATATCTGGTCATAGGTCAATACATATGTATATGAATGAAATGCATGAAAATATGTTAATAATCTCAATATTCCTTTCGGATAAACTTTATCAATAAGTCAATAGCAGCGGGAAACCACGTACTTCATAATCCTAGTACATAATCTAGCTAGTCAATTTAACTAACTTTACGTTTACTGCATCTTGTACTACTACAATTATGTCTTTTGTTTATTTTTATAAGCTACATTACAAAGCTTTGGAAATCTCAGTACTCAATAAGACTCTCACTATCACGACCCCAAAACATCCGTCGTGGTGCCTATCGTGGAATCAGGCAAGCCACACATTTTGTTGAAATAGGATTTGTTTTTCAGAAGAATTGTAAATTCAGTATCATAAGTATCAACAATTATCCATTTAAAAGTTTAACATCATCAAAACATCATTTAAAAGCCAAACCCAGAATTGGTGTCACCGAATCATGAGCTACTACCAGGTAAGAGTGCTGAAGTACAAAATAGACAACATAGTCTGAAATAATATAAATGCGACAGGAGGATAAGGAAGGAGAAATCGAGGCCGCGATCGCCAGCTGCTACGTCGAAGACTCCAGGGATCTCCTTCAACCAATCAACCACCGCTACCCGACCTCGATGAACTTGGACCTGCACACAAGGTGCAGGGGGTAACGTGAGTACGCCAACTCATAAGTAACAGACCCAAACTACGGGCTGAGAGGTAGTGACAGACTAAACCTCAATAATTGTAATGAAAAATGTGCATAGAATTTAGGCATGTTCACTGTTTTAATAGATAATGAAAACAGAATATGAACGATATGATAAGTAATCCAGGTCTAGCTCAGTACTCTACATGCCAATGTATCAACAGTTTGGAAATGCGCCTGGTACTCACAACCCTCACATCAAAGTCCACTCAGTACTGTATATGGCTCTCGGGCCCAGGGAAAATCCATCCCGAAATATGCATAAACACGGTGACCGTAGTCACTCAGTAATGAGGAAAAAGGCCGATCCAGTCCCACTGAGTAGATCCATCTCCGGAACACAATACTCAAACATGATCCATGTCCTGGGACGATTCATCCCTCACATATCATCAACTTCGGACAAGATTCATACACAGGGAAGATCCATCCCTCAATATCAATGCACTCATTGGGGGTGCCCAAGCGCTATATCAAGCCAACGAAGGCATGATTAGAGTATCGCTACGGTGTGAAGTCCGATCTCATAACTGTCTCAATAATAGGCTCTCGGTCTCACTCAGTCATTACTCTCCTGTCTCGCTCACAAATGCATGAACTAGCCCGAAACAATGTTAAATATATAAAATCAACAATTACCGAGACTGAGGCATGAAATGATATGCTATAACAGGACTGAGTATACAAAATCCAATAAACACATAAGGAGACAGCAATGTACGACCACTCGGGTCTCAGCATTTTCGGCGTGCAGTTCTAGCATTTGACTTAGCATGATTTCTAGCATGTTCACATTAATTACATCAATAAAAGTGCAGATATCGATCTGAAATAGCTACTAGACGGTGCCATGGGATGAACCTGGCTACAATCACAGGTGTACGCCCGCACGCCCGTCACTTGGCATGTAGGTCACCTTAATTATAATCACATAGCATATAGTTCGGGGTTTTGAATTCTCAGGACCAAGTTTAAAAATGTTACTTACCTCAAAATCGGCTAAAATCCTAGCCCTCAATGCCTTTGCCTCTTGACTCAGCCTCTGATTGCTCCAAATCTAGCCAAAATAAGATTTATATGATTAATATATACCAAGGAATGAAGCCCATTCGAAAATTATCAATATTAAGCACAAATTCTGAAATTGGTCAAACCCGACCCCCAGGACCACATCTCAAAATTCGATAAAAATTACAAAACTGGAATCCTTACACTCTCACGAGTTTATACATATCAAATACACCAAAATACGACAGCAAATGGCCCCTCAAATTCTCAATCCAAAGTCTAGAACCTCAAGCCTTAATCCCCCAATTTTAGTCACAAATTTCCATAAATTTAACCCCAATCAGTCAAATAATCATGCATAAACGAGTTTTAAGTCCAAAAGTCTTACCTCCCTGAAGAACCTTCGAATTTCCTCTTCAAAACCCTCCAAAAGCTTCAAACCTGTATATAAATAGTGGAAAAATGACCAAAACTCGCTAAGGGTTCTATTTATATGCTCTGTCAAGCGATGAACGTAACTTCGGTTATTTTATCGCACATGCGGACCCGCACCTGCGGTCCCAGGTGCGCACCTGCGCAAATCACTTAAGGGTCCATAATTTCCCCCCTGCGACTCACCTATCGCACCTGCGACTCCGCAGGTGCGGCCCATCCTCTGCATATGCGGTCCTTCTCTAGCCTAGCTAATTCCGCATCTGCGATCCCTCCTCCGCTTCTGCAGATTCGCACTTGCGGTCCCCTATCCGCAGGTGCGGAAAAACTTGAAGGCTTCACACCAGTAGTTCCAAAATGCCAAAAAGCACACCGATAACCATCCGAACTCATCCCAACGCCCTCGGGACCTCAACCAAAAGTACCAACAAGTCATAAATGGTCACTCGGACTTAGTCGAACCCTCGGAACACCCAAAATAACATCGAAACATCAAATCAACCCATGATTCAAGCCTAAGGATTTCAAACTTTTCCAAAAATCACCAAAGATGTTGAAACTACCCAAAACTCGTCCGAATGACCTGAAAATTTGCACACACATCCAAAATGACGCTACGAACCTACTCCAACTTTCAAAATTCCATTCCAAACCCAATATCTAATTTTCCACTGCCGACCGAAAATTGCCAAAAACTCAACTTCGCCAATTCAAGCCTAATTCTACTCCGGACCTCTGAACCATATTCCGAACACACTCCTAAGTCCCAAATCACCTAACGAAGCTATCCGAACCCAAAAATCCGCATTTTCGAGGTCGTTTACCTAATAGTCAACTTCCAGTTGACTTTTCTAACTTTAAAGCCAACTTAAGAGACTAAGTTTCTCATTTCTCACCACGACTGCTCCGAACCTGAACCAACCAACCCAACACATCATAAATAGGCTAAGCAACACATGACAAAACATAAATAGAGAAAACAGGGCTAATCTCAAGGAACGACTAGCCGGGTCGTTACACTCACTAACCAATTCAAAATACAGAGATTTAAGAAGAATGGCCAGCTAGTCGAAAATACATATGAATGTAGTAAAAGCCTTCTGATGAAATTTGTTGACCAATGATGTAACTCATGACAGAAATAATAGCAAACCAAGCAATAATACACTATAATTGGATGGCATAGATATATAAAATTTAAATATAGAGACCCCTAGTATGCATTCATGATATCTATGTAATATGTCACATGGGGAATCAAGAACATAAAGAACCCTAGTATTTCTATGAATAGAATTGTTTATGAAAGTTGTTCGTTTACTCGTTTCTTTTGTATCATTTAGATCATGACAAAAGAAAGAAGGGATAACCTTAACATACCTGGAGTAGGAAAAAATTCGTATGATATTCTTGGAAAAGGTTGCAACTTACTCCCTTAGAATCGCAATATCTCACGTTGCTAATATGCTAAGATATCCCGTTGGATTGTGGTTGAAGAATGAAAATCTTCACTGCCTCGGTGAATTTAATTTGCTAAAGAATAATTTGAAATTAGTAAACATTGGGTGATCATTGGTTGCTTCTATAGACTCAAGAACCAAAATGACAGAGAAAACTTTTCTGTATGACGAGAATGGCTATTTGAGCAAATCATTTGTTATAGTAGTTTTCTTTTCTTGTTCTTTATTTCGAAGGGTTGTTGTAGAATGGAATGAACACCTATTCATATAAAATATAAAAGAAGTATGGAATAGCTTAATTCATCTAATCTCAATCCCTTTTATGAACTATTTACGTTTAGGAGGTGCAGCTTTTGCCACCATTTATGAAAATTTAAGAGTCACCAAATATATTTGAGTTGTTGTCACGTTTTTGGCTACTAAGACTATCCAAAACTTGATTAAGCTTATCCACATAAATTCCTTAATTAATTAGGTAGTTTCCAATTACTCAATAATTAATCAATTACGCACATAATTTAGAATTATCTCAACTTGCTTAAATTACTACCCACTTTTAATACATTTTATACACCTTACTATAATATACTTTACTACTGTAGTCATGTGGTAACATATAAAATTAATACATAAAATATCCTTGTACAAAATGCACATATTTTCTCAACTTATAATTTTCCTAATCTCATAAAAAGAGTAGAAGTTTTTGTACACTTAATTCTTAAAATGGTAAAAATATAACATTCTTTTCTTGTGAAAAACAATTCATATCTTTACAATAACAAAACTCTCATAGACGTTTATCATATTATGTGTATAATTTAAAGCATATTCGAAAGTAGTAATATTAATAATTATATAAAATCATATTTTTCAAATTTTTTACAAAAATGTTCCACTCAATAAAAATACCATATCAAAATGCATCTAACGGTATCAAGGTTGTTAAACTTACGGGGTCTTACGGTCACAAATCCTCTGTAGAAAAGTACGGGATGTAACAGAGACCCTCGAGGAGATTCATGATAAGGGCTTTGATCTCTCGGAGGAGATAGAGTAGGCTAAACGAGATTAATGCCATGTTCCTCTTTCTATGGACGATGAAGCCGATGTTGAAGATGAAGGGGAAGAAGTTGACGAGGATGCTAGTCCCGAGGGGGTTAATGAAGGCAAAGTCCCCGAGGGGAAAAGACGAAGTCCCCGATGATAATGATAGACTAGGTTTTCTTTCGTTAAAAGGCTTCATGTGGGAGTGTTGCAAATGTGCCTTTGTACCACCATTTATATAAGAGTTCTTTCGTCTTATTTTTGCCTTTGCTTTTGTGGTTTGAATTTTGATGCTTTCCATTGAGGTCTTATAAGCTTGATTTTGCCTCATCGAGGTCCTTTGATTATTCCCCGAGCGAGATGACCTCGGTCTTCATATCGAGGGTATGCCCTTTTAGGGGTCTTATAAGTTCGATATTATGGCCTTGGCGTTGATATTGGGGCTATGCCCTTTTGAGGTTTTACAAATGTGGTGTTGCCTCATTGAGTTCTTACAAATTGGCCCTTAGGCTCTTTAGATTGGGTCGATTCGACCTCTAATATGGCTATAGTTTTCCCTCATTTTGGATAAAGACTTTTAAAGTTTTGTTTATGCCTTGGCATGCTTTGTGTTCGTCCGACTCTTCGATGGCTCGAATCAGAATTTCAATTATAAGTCTATATGCGGCGATAATTGAGTACCTCGTGAGGTTTTCTCGAAGGCTAATGTTTCGAAGCTTTTTATTGAAGGTTGATTGTTTCGAAACCTTTATATTGAAGGCAGATCGTTTCGAAGACTTTTTATTTGTTAGGAGCTGATGTTATCAAAGCTCCTTTGCGTATGCCGAGGGTAGCCTGATTAACTGGTTCTTTTCGAAGTATTTGAAGTCCTTTGGTTTTATGGCGGCATTCGAATGTCTCCGAGCCACGTTAAATTCGGCCGTAGCCTTTTAATATGACTGTAATATTTATGTTCGGTCGTAGCCTTTATTCCCCGGGTGAGATGCCCTCGGCGTCTATATCGAGGGTATGCCTTTTTAGGGGTCTTACAAGTTCGAATATATAGCCTCGGACTTAATATCGGGGTATGCCTTTTTTCTAAGGTCATACGATTTTGAGTATGCCTTGTTGAGGTCTTATAAATTCGATGTCGCCTCATCGAGGGCTTACTAGCTCGAAATTGCCTCATTGAGGTCTTATAAATCTGATGTTGCCTCATCGAGGGCTTACTAGCTTGAAGTTTCCTCATTGAGGTCTTATAAATCTGATGTTGCCTCATCGAGGGCTTACTAGCTCGAAGTTTCCCCATTGAGTTCTTACGAATTTGAGTTTTTGACGGCGCGATGCGCCGACTGTCGATGACAGTCCCCAAGTGTTCGAGAGTTTTTGGGCCCTAAGGCGTCTTACGTGAAAGTAGTAAAATTTTTTGAGGCACGAAGCGTTTTGATGGGCAAAGAGGATTCTTTGATTACTTGATATGTGTGTACATGTTCGGAGGCTTGATTCGTTTATGTGGACACAGTTCATTTGACCGTTTTGCCCAATACAACATTCTCCTATCGAGGACTTCTTAGGCATTACTTGATTCCTTCAAGAATATGACCTCCGAGGGGATGCCCCCACAATTCGAGGTTGATTAAAAAGAAACCTTGAATACTTTCTGTGTGCTCCTTAGGTAGCATATGGATGTTGCCTCGTTAAAAACCTAGCCGGTAAAACCCGTTTGGGGTAAAACCCGATCTAAGGGAAAAGAGTGAAACACATGATTTAAAACCCAAGGTCTTCGAGCTGGAGGGTGCTTCGATTCCTCTCGATCGAACACCTGCAATGAGTCGGTATGAAACATGAATGAAAAAAGGAGAAGGTTATACCTTAGAGATGATAGCACTTGGGCGTTAATATGTTCCAATTGCTTGGCAGTCGTACGCCTTCTATGGATTTATGTTCGTAGGACCTTTTTCCTGTTACTCGGAGGATGCAGTACGACCCTTTATTCATTCATTCGGGTTCCGAGTGTTGAAGGCGACTTTCCTCAGGACTAAGTCCCCGACTCCAAAACAGCAGAGGCTACGATTGCCTGTTACTCGAACGCTAGACTACGATTGCTATTTGGCTACCTGCCCGTTCCTCGGGATCAACTGCTCGTCTTTAGACTTCTCCGAGGCGGAAGGTGTCGATGCCGGTGCCACATTATGTACTGCGAACATCTCCTTTGCTGCGTGCTACTCTCCATACACCATTTTTACACCGTCCTTTGTCGAGAGCTTCATCATTTGATGAAGATGTGATGGCACCGCCCTCATACTATGAATCCGTGGCCTCTCATGTAGGGCATTGTATCTCATGTCACCTTCGATCACATGGAACTTGGTATCTTGAATCTTACCGGCCACATTGACTGGGAGGATGATTTCCACCTTGATTGTCTCACTCGCCATATTGAATCCGTTCAGGACTAAAGAGGCGAGCACGATTTGGTCGAGCAGCCCGAGCTGCTCCACAACCCTCGACCTATTATGTTGGCCGAGCTACCTGGATCCACGAGCACACGTTTAATTTGAAAATTATTTAAAATGAAAGAAATTACCAGTGCATCATTATGAGGCTGAGATAAGGTCTCAATGTCTTTCTCACTGAATATGAGGGTATCCTCGGGTATATAGTCCCGAGTCCGCCTTTCCCTTGTTATGGATACTTTTGATCTCTTGAACATGGGACCTTGTGGGACGTCGACCCCTCCGATGATCATGTGAATGATATACTGTGGTTCTTCTTGTTCATTTCTTCTGTTGGTATCTCTTTCTCGAAAATGATTCTTGGCCCGGTCGTTGAGGAACTCTTGAAGGTGCCCTTCGGCGAACAATCAGGCTACCTCTTCTCGAAACTGTCTGCAGTCCCTAGTCCTATGCCCATGAGTGCCATGGTATTTGCACATTAAGTTGGGGTTCCTTTGGGAAGGATCTGATTGTATGGGCTTGAGCCACCTGGTGCCTCCGATTTTTCCTATGGCCGACACGATGCATGAAGTATCGATGTTGAAGTTGTACTCTATCAATCGAGGTGCATCATCCACTGGTCTCGAATGCCTATTGAACCCTGCTTTGCTCACAAGTCCCCGGGAGCTTTGGCCTCGATCCATTGTTCGATCATTTTAAAGTATTCTATGCCTTGAAGCATTTCTTCGATCTTCGACATATGGTTGATACCTTTCCTTTCTCGGCCTCAGCTCCTTTTCCGCATTCCTTGGTTCTTTTGCTAAAATCCTTCTTGGGTATACTGAACCCGAGGTGGCTCCCAATTGGTCTTCCTCGACCCTAATTATGGATTGGTACCTATTGTGGACATCCACCCAAGTTACGGTGGGTATTCGATCAAATTGTGCTTTACCTACTTCAAAGCTATAGAGCTTCATTCGTTCAAGCCCTAGGTAAAGGCCTACACTGCCTAGTCATCGGAGACTGGTGGTAATTCCATTCGCCCCATCTGCAAGCGAGATATGCACTCCCTTAACATCTTGTTCTCCCTTTGTTTAATTTTGAAGATATCGGACTTTCTTGTAGAAACCTTGATGGCACCAGCATGTATCTTCACAAAAGAGTCTGCCAACATGGAAAACGAATCTATTGAGTTCGGGGGTAGGTTCTGATACCACATCATGGCCACCTTCGACAGTGTTTCTCCAAATTTTTTCAATAAGACGGACTCGATCTAGTCATCCTTCAAGTCATTCCCTTTTATACCACAAGTGTAAGTGGTAGTATGCTCATTGGGGTCCGTGGTCCCGTTGTACTTCGGGACATCAGGCATCTTGAACTTCTTCAGAATGAGCTTCAGATCCACACTTGATGGAAATGGTTTCTGCACGAACTTCTTCGAATCTATCCCCTTCAAAATCGGAGGTGCACCCGGGATCTGATCGACCCTCGAGTTATAGAATTCTAGTTTTTTGTCGTTAGCTTCTATCTTCTTTTCTCCTGATTCAATCCTTTTGGCGAGGTGCTCGAGCATCTTCATAATAGCGGGGTCTACTGCTGACCCGTTGTCACTCGATCTTTCTGATTCCTGTTCGACTCGCGGAGCTGCTTCTGGTAATGCCGTGCTTGGAGTTTTATGCTGGCTCTGTAGCTGAGCAATAGATACTTGTTGCACCTGTAACATCTCACAAATGAGTTGTAGGCTAACTTCTCTTTCTTCCCGAGCTAGAGTTCTCTGCTCTTCGTGTTGGTCACCTTCGCGCGCATCTCCGACGGTATCAGAGCCTACATCAATATGCACAAAATTGCGTGAGGCCATATTGACGGGGAGTGGTGCTGGTACTACCCCAGGATTTTATGGTGGTATACCGCCGATTGGGGCTGCTGCACTGTTCTATACATGGGACTCAGGGCCATTGTTTTCACGTGCATTTGTTGAGTCAGACATTTTGGACCTGAAATCACAAATTCTTGGACAAGAAAAAGTGTGAAAAATAACTTGTGTTGTTAGAAAACTAGCACCAAAACAATCACTATAATTTTTAGCCCCACAGTAGGCATCAAATTGTTTACCTTGAAAATGGTATTAACAATTATATTTGATTTGTGGTTCTAAAAATATGTGATTTATTCTAATACTAGTTGTTAGGTAAGAAAATGCTAAGTGTCAGTAAATAGAGAAATGATAAGCACACCAGTATGGCCACAAGACTGGAGACCTCGAGCTCGGTAGTATCGGGCTTCGAGGGTAGCCTTCGGCATATGTTAATCAGTAATAAGTGAAGAACAATAAAATAAATGAAATAAATAAAGAGCAATAAATCTATAGAGTAATTGTTGAGCACATTTAGGCAAGAAAAAAACAGAGAATGTTCTGTTGTATTGAATATTCATGTCCGTTACAAACTGACAGGGATCCTCTTTATATAGGAAGGGGGAATCCCAACATAGTACATGTCTAATCATGACAAGGAAATGCCACTGGTACAGTTGTATAACGGCTCAGTACGGACTTGAACTATTCTTACAGACCTTGTTAGCTCTAATCACGTGTCCTTAGGCATTTCCCGACTTTCCATGACGGTCATCAATTTTCATACTAACTCGAGGTATGCTGTGATGAGTCCTCGATATTCTCTCTCGAGGGGAGTACTTCGGAGACGAGCCTCAGGCTGTGCTTCAAGCGCTTCGAAACTGGGCTCGGGATGTCATAGAGGCTCTAAAATTGGACTTCCCCGAATTTGGCCGTATACAGATTTATTATCGGCCGTTGATCATTTGAGATCTACGGTTGAGATTAAATAGGAAAGTGGGCGGGTCGAAACGTAATAGGTCGTTTGGTTAGGCTGTTGAGGGGTCAATGAAATGGGCTGGGTATTTGGGCATGTAATTTGGTCCGAAAAATTAGACTATTGGGGCTATAAATTAAATATGCAAAATTTGTTTAAAATACTTTATAAAAAGTAATTTATAAGTAATAAAATATTACTTGTGCAGTAACATGATTGAAAATAAATAGCTTATTATTAGGTAATATAAAATGCTATTTTGGCACAAAGGAATGTAATAAAAATATAGTTATGCATGAATATAGACTATTATTGCAAAATTATGTGAATAGATTAAAAAATAAATATACTTGCATAAAATAAAGTAAAACATTCTAAAACATATATGCTGATGTAAATAATAACTATAGGTAATTAAATTATCACAAAATAATTTAAGGGTTATTTAATAAATATTCAAGTAATTTAAATGCAAGAAAAGTTAATTTTAAGGTTCTAAAAATTAAGGAAAGTTATAAAAATACTTTTATAAATCTTGTAAATTAAATAAAAATGCAAAAATGATATTTTGAAAAGATATATACTTATTTGAAAAATATGAGGGCAAAATTGAGTATCAACAGTGTCCCCTTTTACCCCAAAACAATGAAAGAGTTATCGGGTAAAGAAAATGCTAACCAATTTTGGCTGAATTGAGTGAGAATGGTGTGATTTAAAAAAAATAATGGGGCCGAACCCTGGTTCCTGAGTTGCCTACATATCCCTGGTATTATGGGAATCAGGCAAAGTGTAGTTCTGGATCCAACGGTGAATGAAACTGATGAAGTTATTACAAGAGTGGTCGCATGTTTCAAAAATGATATTTTTGGGAAAGATAGTATTGTAGGCGGAGTCATGAATGTGAAGTGAATTTTTCCAGCGTATCATGAGACATATATCTGAATGGTCATAGAGTAAAAGGTAGGTAGTTACGGATCATTGGTTGCTTTTGAAGCAGCCAAAGGATGTGAACGCCGTGAACAAAAGCCAGAGCAAAGATTGCTTCATTTGTAAAATAGTTATCTCCCGATTTACTTGCAAAACTAAAAATATGGTGCATAAGAATATATATAGGTTATTACAAAAATTTAAACATGATGCAGATTCAATTTGGACCATGAAAATTGTCTTTAGACGAGGAGGATGATGTCCTTAGACCATGACGACCTGGGCCATGAAGCATATTGTCAAGGGATTCATAGGCCCTGAAATGGTGCCCTCGGGCCATGAGGATGGTGCCTCTGGACTATGACGCCTTTGAATAATGGTGTGCAATTTTAAGAGATCCTCAGGCCATGGAATGATGTCTCCCAGCTATGAGGATGATGCCTTCGGACTATGACACCTTTGGACAAATGGCGATATTTCAGCATTTGAAATGCAAATATAGGATGCTTAGTCATGTGCGAGGACTATACAAGACAAGGCTTAGTGTTGTGTGAGATGAGGGCAATGCTTAGCCCGATGCGAAGAAAGGGAGATAATGCTTAGTCTTATGCAAGGAAAGGTAATGTTTAGCCTTGTACAATTACGGAGGCAATGCTTAGCCTTATGCAATAAACGGAGACAATTCTTAGTCTCATGTGTGGAAAGGAAGTGCTTATCCTTATGAAAGAAGAGAGGCAATTCTTAGCCTCATGTAGGAAGAGGGGACAATGCTTAGTCTCGTGCTGGGAAAGGCAGTGCTTAGCCTCGTGCAATTAGGGAGGCAATGCTTAGCATCATGCAAGAAGAAGAGACAATGCTTAGTCTTATGCAGGGGAAGACAGTTCTTAGACTTATGCAATTAGGGAGGCACTTCTTAGCCTCAAGCAAGAAGAAGAGACAATGCTTAGTCTGATGCAGGGAAAGGTAATGCTTAGCCATATGCAATTAGGGAGGAAATGCTTAGCCTCATGCAAGAAGAAGAGACAATGCTTAGTCTCATGAAGGGAAAGGCAGTGCTCACCTTATGCAATTAGGGAGCCAATGCTTAGCATCATGCAAGAAGAAGAGACAATGCTTATTATTATGCAGGGGAAAGCAGTGCTTAGCCTTATGCAATTAGGGAGGCAGTTCTTAGCATCAAGCAAGAATAATAGACAATGCTTAGTCTCATGTAGGGAAAGGCAATGCTTAGCCATATTCAATTAGGGAGGAAATTATTAGCCTCATGCAAGAAGAAGAGACAATGCTTATTCTCATGAAGCCATGCAATTCGGGAGGCAATGCTTAGACTCATGCAAGAAGAAGAGACATTGATTAGTCTTATGCAGGGAAAGGAAGTGCTTAGCCTTATGCAATTAGGGAGGCAATGCTTAGCCTCATGCAAGAAGATGAGACAATGCTCAGTCTCATGCAGGGAAAGGCAGTGCTTAGCCTTATGCAATTAGGGATGCAATGTTATCCTCATGCACGAAGAAGATACAATTCTTAGTCTCGTGCTAGGAAAGGCAGTGCTTAGCCTCGTGCAATTAGGGAGGCAATGCTTAGCATCATGCAAGAAGAAGAGACAATGCTTAGTCTTATGCAGGGGAAGGCAGTTCTTAGCCTTATGCAATTAGGGAGGCAGTTTTTAGCCTCAAGCAAGAAGAAGAGACAATGCTTAGTCTGATGCAGGGAAAGGCAGTGCTTAGCCATATGCAATTAGGGAGGAAATGCTTAGCCTCATGCAAGAAGAAGAGACAATGCTTAGTCTCATGAAGGGAAAGGCAGTGCTCAGCCTTATGCAATTAGGGAGGCAATGCTTAGCATCATGCAATAAGAAGAGACAATGCTTATTCTTATGCAGGGGAAAGCAGTGCTTAGCCTTATGCAATTAGGGAGGAAGTTCTTAGCGTCAAGCAAGAATAATAGACAAGGATTAGTCTCATGCAGGGAAAGGCAATGCTTAGCCATATGCAATTAGGGAGGAAATGATTAGCCTCATGCAAGAAGAAGAGACAATGCTTATTCTCATGAAGCCATGCAATTCGGGAGGCAATGCTTTGACTCATGCAAGAAGAAGAGACATTGATTAGTCTTATGCAGGGAAAGGAAGTGCTTAGCCTTATGCAATTAGGGAGGCAATGCTTATCCTCATGCAAGAAGATGAGACAATGCTCAGTCTCATGCAGGGAAAGGCAGTGCTTAGCCTTATGCAATTAGGGATGCAATGTTATCCTCATGCACGAAGAAGATAGAATTCTTAGTCTCGCGCTGGGGAAGGTAGTGCTTATCCTGATGCAAGAAAAGCAATGAGATATGATGAGAGAGTGATGTATTTATTAGCTAGATGTGTTTTCGTTTGGTAGCTTGTCGTCACAGAGGTAACGATTTGATGTGCATATGTATTTGTGAATATTGTTGCTTTTTCGGTGCCTGCATTTAAAGAAAAATCATAAGTTTTGCGGGGGAAAGGTCAGTTCGTGCTCTTGAACCCTTGCTTTGTCTTTTCTCTTGTTTGAGTTGCCCTGGGTAACATTTGGCTATCATAGAAACAAAGTTTTCGAAAATATGTATGCATTTTGACACATTATTTGCAAAAATGTAGTTGTTTGAAATGTATTGTAGTATGTGAGATCAAATAATTTAGATAAACCGATGACTGTGATACATTTAGAGACATTGCAACCTCTTTGCCTTAGAAATTTTAGGGTCCTCCTCAAACTTCTTCCCCAATTTAAGTGCATACTTTTGAAAATACTTTAAGTTGTTCCATACATGACGATGTCGACTTGAACTTGCGATCTTGCCCCGGTTTCTGATCATGGGAAAGTAAAGATTTTATTAAGATGCCACCGAACCCACAGGGCTACCTATGTCCAAAACATAGTATCTCTTGACCAGGAATCAAGTCAAGCGTAGTTCAGTTACATCAAATGAAGAAATTCAAACAATCCAAAACATAGTACCTCTTGAATGCATTTGAGTTGACATGTTTTGGAAAAATTTCTCTGTCCAATTTTTTAAGTATAAGTGCTCCTCCTGTTAGTACCTGATGAACCATATAAGGACCCTTCCAATTGGGTGAAAACTTCCCCTTGGCCTCATCTTGAGGTTGGAAGATTCGCTTTAGCACCAATTGCCCCGGTGTGAATTTCCTCGGTCTGACCTTTTTGTTGAAGGCTCTTGCCATCTTGTTCTGATAGATTTGACCGTGACACAGCACATTCATTATTTTACCATAAATGAGAGCTAGTTTCTCATATCGGCTCTCTACCCATTCTGCATCATTGAGCTCGGCTTCTTGTATAATTCTTAAAGAAGGGATTTTTACTTCAGCAAGAATAACTTCTTCGGTGCCATGAACCAATAGGTAATGAGTTACCCCAGTTGATGTGCAGAATGTGGTACGACATCCGAGTAGAGCAAATGACAGCTTCTCGCGCCATTGTTTGTAATTATGTACCATTTTCCTCAATATCTTATTGATATTCTTGTTGGTGGCTTCTACAACTCCGTTCATTTGTGGCATGTATGCTGTGGAGTTCTTATGCTTGATTTTTAAGGTTTCACATATGGCCTTCATCAGATCGCTGTTCAGATTGGCGGCGTTGTCAGTGATGATTGTCTCTCGTACTCCAAACCGACAAACAATGCCGTCCCGAACAAAATCTATTACAACCTTCCTAGTTACAGCTTTGTAAGATGCAACTTCAACCCATTTTGTGAAGTACTCTAAGGCCACTAGAATGAATCTATGCCCACCCGAAGCGGCATGCTCGATTGGACAGATGACATCCATACCGAAGGACGAGAAAGGCCAGGGTGAACTTTTTGCATTGAGTTCATTGGGTGGTACCATATCATGTCATCATGTATTTGAAAGTGGTGGCACTACTAAACATACTTGATGTAGTATATTTCCATAGTTATCCAGAAATACCCCGCTCTTAGTATCTTTTGGGATAAAGTGAATCCATTCATGTGTGGAGCGCAAGTTCTAGCATGTATTTCCTTGAGCAATATGGATGCTTCCTTGGCGTCGACACATCATAATAATTCTAGGTCTGGAGTTCTTCTATACAGAATTCTGCCGCTTTGAAGGAAATGTTCGGCTAACCTCCGAAGCGTTCACTTCTAAGTATGGGTAGCATGCTCTGGATATTCTCCCTTTGCAAAATACTCCTTGATGTCGTGGAACCACGGGTTTCCATTTCTCTCTTCATCAATATGAGCACATTAAGCTGGCTTCTTATGAATTGCTATTGGGATATGGTCGATGAAATTCTTGTCTGGATGTTTTATCATGGAAGACAAAGTGGCTAATGCATCTGCGAACTCGTTCTGAACCCTCAAAACATGTTTGAATTCTATCTTTCTGAACCTCTTGATCAACTCTTGCACACAGTGTAAATATGGAAATATTTTGGTATTTTTTGCAGCCCGTTCTCCTAAAACTTGATGCACCAATAGATCGGAATCTCCAATTACCAGCAGCTCCTGAACATTAATGTCAATGGCCAACCTGAGTCCCAAGATACAAGCCTCATATTCTGCCATATTGTTGGTACACGGAAACCTGAGTTTTGTGGACACCAGATAATGTTGGCCGGTTTCTGATACCAAGATAACTCCAATACCTACTCCTTTGAAGTTTGCTAATCCGTCGAAGAACATTCTCCAACCATCATATGCTTCAGTGATGTCTTATCCCACGAACGATACCTCTTCACGGGGAAAATATGTTTTCAATGGTTCGTATTCTTCGTCTACAAGATTTTCGGCCAAATGATCCGCCAATGCTTTCCATTTGACTGGTTTCTAAGTTACATAGATGATGTCGAACTCACTCACTAATATTTTTCACTTTGCTAACTTACCCGTAGTCATGGGCTTCTGAAAGATATATTTGAATGGATCCATCCTTCATATGAGGTATGTCGTGTATGCACAGAAATAATGCCTCAACTTCTGAGTTATCCTTGTCAATGCACAACAGGTGCGTTCTAGCAAAGAGTATCGAGCTCCATAGGGTGTAAATTTTTTGCTCAAATAATATATTTCCTGCTCCTTTTTTCCAGTTTTGTCATGTTGTCCTAAAACACAAGTGAAGGCTCCGTCCAACATAGAAAACTAAAGAAGTAGTGGTCTTCCTTGCTCTGGTGGGACCAGAACGGGTGGTTTAGACAGGTACTCCTTGATTTTGTCAAAGGCTTTCCGGCATTCCTTAGTCCAACTTGTTGCAGCATATTTTTCTCAGCATTTTGAAGATCGGTTCACACATCACCGTTGATTGTGCTTTGAAGGGACTGATGTAATTGGGACGCCCTAAAAAGCTCATCACATCTTTTTTATTCTTCGGTAGTGGAAAGTCTTGGATTGCTTTGAATTTTGGTGGGTCCAACTCAATCCATCTACGACTGACGATGAATCCTAACAATTTCCTGGCAGGGAATCCGAAAGCACGCTTTACAAGATTTAGTTTTAGATTATACCTTTGAAGTCGATCGAAGAATTTTCTCAGATATGCTATGTGATTCGTGCTCTTCTTGGATTTGATGATAACGCCATCCACATACACTTCTATCTCTTTGTGTATCATGTCGTGGAAAATAGTTGTCATAGATATCATGTAGGTGGCTCCGGCATTCTTCAGACCAAATGACATCATTTTATAATAATATATTCCCCATGGCGTGATGAAGGCTATCTTTTCAGCATCCTCCTTATCCATCCAGATATGATGGTACCCCGTGAAGCAATTCCCAAAGGATTAGAGTTCATCTTTGTCACAGTTGTTGATCAATATGTGTATATTAGGATACGGAAAAACATCTTTTGGACTTGCTATGTTTAGGTCTTGGTAGTCAACACACACTATGACCTTTCCATCTTTCTTTGAAACTGGAACAATATTGGCTAAACAAGTCGGGTACTCGACCACTCTAAGAACCTTTGCTTTGATCTTCTTGTTGACCTCCTCTTTTATCTTCAAACTCATATCCGACTTGAACTTTCTGAGCTTCTGTTTCACCGGTGGACATGCAGGATTAGTGGGTAGCTTGTGAGCGAGTATGGATGTGCTCCATCCCGTCATGTCGTAGTAGGACCATGTAAAGATATATAAATATTCTTTTAGGAATCTGATGTACATTTCTTTCTCTGATGGTGATATATGAATGCGTATGCGTGTTTCCTTGACCGTTTCAGAATCTCCTAAGTTCACTGCTTCAGTTTCGTCCATGTTGGACTTTGGCCTGTTTTAAAATTTTTCCAGTTCTCTGACAATTTCCTCAGGTATTATATCATCTTCCAGAGCCTCCGAATAACTGTCCTTATCTTATGTTGTCACATTACATGTCACAGTCACAGGTTCATCGGGATAGGTAATAATAATGATGTAAAGAGAAAAAATATACAGAATAATCGTAAATACGAAAATAACAATGCATTAATTGAAATCTTTAAAATGTTAAAAATTGAGGCTTAGTGACTCAAGCAATTATTTCAAAACAAAATACTGAAAATGTCTCAAATTCTTAAAAATAATTGATGCTAATCTGCCAAGCTACCCAGTAACTCGGTTGTGAACTCTAGAAGAGAGCTTCATGAGTTCTTGCGCCAAACTCTTGATGAAAATGTTCTTTTTGGCTGACTCAGGTATGTATAGAATTTGTTGCAGGGTGTGGGGTAAGGTTTCCACACATCGAGTTGCTTTGGTGGACTCCGGGGATGTTGGCATAAGGGTGGTCATTTGTTGAGTTTTGGAGGTCAGGAGTGGGTTGTGGTATATTCCGGGGAGTATGATTAGTGGTAGTCGGTGGGTATTGGTTTGGTTGGTGATGGTATTGTTGAGGCGTTGGTACTGGAGGAGGATTAAGGTTTTGGGGAGGTATTGGGTACTGGTGTGATGCAAGAGGGTTTGGTGGCGGGTTTTTGTTTTGCGTTTTTTGTGGTGGTGCTTGGTTCTGGGTGTTTGGATTCTGTTGGTTAATATCAGGGACATTTAGGGTGAGATAGAGGTTTTCCATGTTTTGGACCTGCTCAAGTTCTCCTTGTTGCTCCAAGATCTTTTGTTGCAGATGTAAGACCAGTTCCTTCTGTGCTAGAGTGCTTCGACCATCTGAAGTTTCGACATTTTCTACCATGGTGGCGTTATCCTTTATGATACCACTCATATCATCCACCTTTGCTTTTCCTTTGTTCTTGCTTTTGGGATCGCTTAATGGAGGATGAACCAACAAAGCGATGCCATTTGACGATGCTTTCGACCATCTGACGATGCCAGTATGCACGAACCAACCTTGGGGAATGGGAATAATCAAAAGAAAGAAAAAACAAGAAGTAACCAAGTTAGTAAGGGATATTTAAAAGAATGTTTGCAGTGTTTAAACATGTTTTGAAAAATCATGCAATAATTTGCGTCCTAATTGGGGACCTCATTGTCCTTGAGGTAGGCCTAAGCGACACATAGACTTGGAGAAAATTGATGCCAATATTGCGTCATTTCATTAATGTAAAAATGAGCCAAACTTTTACTAAATCGATAATAATGAAGTCACTAATGGCATTTAGCCTTATTACAATCAAAATCTAAACTAAGCTAAAAAATAGTAAAGAACATTATTTGCTAAATCTATTTGGCCCGTGAGGGACCTTCTCCCTGCTTAGCTCTTTTGACTCCATCAATCAAGTTCCCCAGGTTGCGCATGTCCAATAATAAGTAAGCCTTTGCTAGATGCCTTCTTTCGCTATCATCCGTGTTTTGACAATCTACAAGCCTCTTTCTCATCTTTCATTCGAGCTCCATCGGTCCTTGTTCCATATATTCTAAGATCTCTGTTGACTTAGTAGATATCACCTTCCATTCATTTATAGCCTCCATGTCTATTTTATGTTGTTCTAGATGCCTAGCTTCCGAATAAAAAACCCTTTTGCGAAGACTTCTATATTTGACCTATGCCTCAGCATCATCATCAATGATCTAGTTTTCCAGGTTGACCCCTGGCTTGACGTCTCCTGCTCTATCATCTACCTACCACGATGGATAAAAACACACATAACCGACATGGTACCTGTCTGGATCGATAGTCTCTTTTTCCACAATGACCTTCTGATTTCACATATGTTGTGCCTCGAACTTGAAAGGAATGATGTCCCTTTTCAAGTCTGCCTTGTACTGGACCGTGTTGGAAACCCGAGGTATGCCTTGTTTTCTTCCTGCCTGTCTCATTTCCATTATAGGAACATAGGAACAAATGCCTCACAACCCGATCAATATCAAATGAGTAGTATCCCTCGACATGATAATGAACTCACTGCTAGGAAACCACTCAAACATCTAATATACCTTTTCATCTGTCAAATTGCTGAAGAAACGTACCAAACTTACTGCACTTCCGCGCTTTGCGAACCTATCTTGGATAATGTCATTTTCTTTGGATGGTGATAAGTTATGTAGTCGTTCAATGGCCATCGCAGAAGCTCTTGACGATATTCTCCCCTCTGTAAGTGTTCCAATAACCAGACTTGCAATAACATATTACAACTTTCAAAATGTCCGAACCCTTGCTTGCACCGATCTAGAGCGCGATACAATTCAGCTAGGATCATAGGGATGATGGTGTATGTTTGCCTCTCGATGTCTTCCATTAAAGTTCTCACAATCATAGCTAAACGAGTCTGAATCCTCCCCCCTTTCATTGGAAATATCAACAAACCCAAGAAGCAGATGAGGAACACATAAACCTGGCGATGCGTCCAACCCAAAGAAGTAATGGCGAGTTCATCATGATGAAGGCGATATAACTTACTGTGCCTGTAACTCTCATCAAGAAATTCAAATGGGTTGTATGATTTCTTTAAACAAAGCAACTCGTCATTTTCTTAAAACCTAGCATCTTTAGAAAACTGCAAGGGGTGCGATTCTCTGGCACTAGTAATCATGGACTATCCCACGACAGCTTAGCAAAACCTCCTATTTCTTCTAAGAGAGGGGTCATTTCTATGTCACCAAATTGGAAGACTGTTCTTTTCTCGTCCCAGAACATAGTAGAAGCCTCAATCAAAGCTCTATTCGGTTGGATATTGAGAAAAGATGGAAAGTTCCCAAGTACTTTTCTCACAGGATTCTTGTCGCAAGGCGCAAGGTATTTCCGCCAGTCAAGTAGGAGAGGTGGGATGTTTTGGACCATGCCGAACCTGGGGACTTCGTGCTTAATTTTATGCAAACAAATAAAGGTTAGCCCTTTCCCCCCTCTTAGATTTGACAATTTACATGTTAATGATCAACATATTGGTATATTTTCTCCAAGTAATGCACATAATATGATGATGCCCATTGGGATCGTGGAAATCCCGTCGGGCTTTGGACAAGGCTTATCTTAACGGGATATTACGTTAACAATGTTTTATCCCCTACTAGGTTTAACATGATGCATGTAATAAGGGAAGGGATGTGCGTAAAGAAAAATAATTCAAACTAAGTCAAGTTCATTATGATAAGAGCCTAAGTATATCCCCAACAGATTCGCCATGCTGTCGTGCCCCTTTTTCTCGCAAAATCGGGTTTCAACATGTGACAACGCTTTCAAATGGGTATTAAAAGAAAAGAGTTGCCACCTAACAATTTTTTAAGGTGCGTTAGGACACCTATTTTTTGGTAACTCTGTTTGACTAATCAACATTACCAACGGTCGGGTAAGGGCTCAAATTACCTCAATGAGAAGGTGTTAGACACTCTTTGAGGTCCACAACTATGGGTCCCGGCAAAACTCAAAACTTTGTGGATTATGTAATTAGACTATGTGATCAAATAAATATTAGTCGAAGAAATTCATTATAACACAATTGGTAAAAATCTTAAGAACTACAAAATAGACGTACAATGTTCGAATGACTAAATGTAGATATAAAGAAAAAGGGGGGGGGGGGGGGGCCCAANGGGGGGGGGTCCTAAGTTTTTTAGCCTAAAGTATCACCCCGTGCGACATAAATAATACTTCGCAACTCCTTTTAGATAGTAGTTGCTAATATTATTAAGCGGGCACAGACTATCATATCTTGCTACCCAATTACTATGTTAAAGTTGTTTACCTAGAGGCGCTCTAATTCAATTGTAGGTCGTACCCTATGCGTGCACTACTCGTCCCATGCCTATGGTCCAGGAAGCTTTGGACCTGTTATTTTGTGTTTTTAGGCTCACCTTAGGTTGCTCAAAATGATAAAGCTAGGTGAAATTAAAAATAGAAAGGACCTCGTATAAAGACAAATAAAGGCCCAAGCTAGCCTTCACACATAAACAACAAATGCACGTAGGCATTTTAGGCAGTGCATAGTTTCAGAATTAAGACTTAAGGTCCTATAGGCATGGTTTCTAGGTGATTCTGAATTCCAACATCGTATATAGAACATTATCTCTCTCAATGGCTTAGGCGAGGATAAAAGTAAACTATTTGTAAGCTTAGAACTAGTGCTGATTTTATAAATATGCGCCTTAGGAAACTGACATTATTTTATAGGCATAATTTCTAGTAGTAGCATAGCTAAGCAATGAAATAGTTTTTGAGAGTCCAGCATTAACAACGTTGATCTTGTAAATAGTTTTAAGCGAGTGATAATATCCCATAGGGAAGATTTCTAACAATTGACAATTAGACCTGATTTTCATAACACTTTATCACTGTAGGCATGTTATCTTGGTGGGACAATATGATAACAATAACAATAGCTAATAAGTCAACTAAGGTCCTATAAGCATGATTTCTATATGGGCATGCTGTCCAATAACACATAGTAGTAGACATGGGGGAACAAATACATTACTTAAGCTCATGCTTTGATAGTAAACAGGTTGAGTGAGTGCGTGATTACTATGGGGATGATTTCTACTAGTGTGCAACGTATGACCACCAAAACAACAAGTAGAGCACATAGGTCATATAGGCATGCTTTCTACCCATTGTGCGGAAATTAAAATACCTTACCTCTTTTTTATTAATCACCCCATATGTTCAATTACATGATTATTACAGACCTAGAATTAAATCTGAATAATTACATAAGCAGACCACTATAGGCCAAATGATAGGCCCAGTATAGATAAACCAGTATTTTCCAGGCATTCGACAATTCCAATAGACTCGAATTCCCAACTCATAAGATCAGTCTAGTAAGTCTGGATCCAAAAACCAAGCCTAACATCACATAGAACCAAATACCACCCCCAAAAGAAGGACATGGTCACACAAATTGAACATAGTAGGGAGTCCACATACTTATTTCTTAAGACTGTGAAGCTGATTAACATCAAGAAGCATAAGCAAATTCGTGGCATGTTGGCAGGACACACATAAGCAAATTCATGCTTGCATTTTGGTTATAAAGGACATGATTGATCATCATAGAATAACAATTATATTTAAAGAGGTTTTAAACACATACATGGTCAAACATGGCTTAATACAATTTCAAGCAGGGAATCTAATTACGAATGTTGATGTAGTAATAGAGGATGACCTTAATAGGTTAGTTTAAGCCTATGACATGACAAAAATAAGTTCATGACAAGGAAAGAGTATAGCATGTGCAACATTAACAAAGTTGAACAAGCATGTCATGGGAATTAACAAGATAAGCATGTTAAGTTTTCCAGTAAACAATTCCATAGTGAAGCATGGTCCAAACTTAATCTGATAGGACTTTATACCTGAGGTTCTTAGTCATTATAGTTTAATAGGGTCATAATCTGGGGAACAACGAGATCCTAATACTTCTAGAAAATAGGCTAGTAGGCATGATCTACGACAGTCAACAAATAACCTAACCTGTTGAGCATAGCCCTAAAGGTTCAAAGAAGTCATGGTAGAAAAAACATATCAACTTAAGGTTAATAAAACATGCACACTCTAGGGCTTATGCCAGTTAACTATGCATAATGGAAGAAAGTAACTATATTGAAATTCAACTAGAATATTTAAGCAATGATAAAGAGTGCATAATCGAGAAAGAACAAAACATAAATACATGTTTGACTAAACATTAAGACAATAATTGGCACATAAAGTTCATGTGAGCATAAGGCAGGGAAATAGTAGAGCATACATAAAGCACTCACCGAAAAATAGTTTACTCAAATAAGTTTTGGGTAGGAGATGATCCCCTACGAGTTTCAATACAACAAATATAGGAAAGCCATGTGAAAGGATTCAAATAATAGGGGTCAAGATAGCAGAGCAGGCTTAAGGGAATCATTTCAATTACACACATAAAATAGGCATGCACCAAAATACAAAATCCAAGTAAGTTCAGATAAAAATAGGGTTATAGGATAATGAGAACAAATATGAGCATGATCAGAGGAAAACAACATCATATTGATTCATAAAGGCCTGAATGACATGAATACAAATAAAAGAGAATAAAATTGCAAGAGTTTCAATACTCAACAATTTACAGAATTAACGAGCTAATAAGGTAGAAATTAAGAGCCCACAACTTGCTGATGAGTAACACTGAGATAAAAACAGATTCCCTAAATTTCTCAGTCCGTCAGAGTTCCCAAGGGCTTCAAATGAACCCCGATCAATGGTCACACTGAGAGAGGTCGAATAGTGGAATTTCAGTGGCCTTGTCTTTCAGCCGGCCAAGAGCCAAAATATAGAACAAGAGAGTGAGAGAATAAGAACAATAACTTTTTTTTTCTTAATGAATCCAGTGAATGTAGAAGTTCTATAGAATGGGAATTGGGGATGGATTTATATATTGTATAAATCGAACAAGTAAACATGGAAAGAAGAATAATCACACATAATAAGGAAAGAGCATTAATCATACGGACTAAGGGAAGGAAAATCAATCATACAGAATAAGAAAAAGGAGATCAATCATGTAGAATAAGGAAAAGAAATCAATCATACATAATAAGGTAAAGACCGCATGCAAACCAATTTAAATCGGAATTAGGGAAACGAGTAAGGCTAACCCTAATTAAGACGGATTCGATGGGAATATGCCAATATTGGAGATATACTCGGTGTTCTCTGAGGTACCTAGCTGGAATCTCACAATATCTTCATGATCGAGCCCATTTGGACCCGATTTACATGAAACACACTTTCCATATATGGAACGATACTCAGTATTACCATATCAAAGTGGTAAGTATTCAGAAAAGGCAAGACAATTTCTAGTTCGAAGGCAATATGCAGAGAAGAGGTGAGACGATTAGGGTTTAGGTATGAGATGAAGGGGGATGTTCAGAGACGCCAAAAATAAAAAATGGGGTCTAGGGTTTGGGTTGTGGGGATATAAGGAAAATGGAGGATTTATTATGGGTCGTTCATCATTTGAGATCAACGACCGAGATTAAATATGAAATTTGACGGGTTGAAAAGTAATGGGTCATTTGGTTGGGCTGTTGAGGGGTCAATGAAATGGGCTGGGTACTTGAGCCTGCAATTTGGTCCGAAAAACTAGACTATTGGGGCTATAAATTAAATATGCAAAATTTGTTTAAAATAATTTATAAAAAGTAATTTATAAGTAATAAAACTATTACTTGTGTAGTAAACTAATTGAAAATAAATATCTTAACATTAAAAAATATAAAATATTATTTTGGCACAAAGTAATGTAATAAAAATGTAGGTACACATTAATATAGACTATTATTGCAAAATTATGTAAATAGCTTAAAAACAAATATTTTTGCATAAAATAAAGTAAAACATTCTAAAATATATATGCTGATGTAAATAATAACTTTGGGTAATTAAATTATCACAAAATAATTTAAGGGGTATTTAATAAATATTGAAGTAATTTAAATGCAAGAAAAATCAATTTTAAAGCTTTACAAATTAAGGAAAGTTATAAAAATTCTTGTATAAATATTGTAAATTAAATAATAATAGGAAAATCATATTTTGAAAAGATATATACTTAGTTAAAAAAATGAGGGCAAAATTGGGTATCAACACCTAACACCTTCCTCTAGAACAAGAACCCTTACCCAAAACCTCACAGGTTCGCAGACTAATAAAGAATATGACTTTAGTAATTAAATAGGTACTCTAGTATACCTTTAAATATTAGGTGACAACACTCTTTTATCAACGATGGAGAAACCATAAGTTAAATCTTATTTTGACTTGTGCAAAATAGGGTGCAACAGATTGAAGATAAGGCTTTGGTTAACTATGAAGCAACCGAAAAAAAATTGACCCCCTCCACTCTTCCACACTTAAAACCTTTATTAGAAGAGAATGAGAAATAATTTGTCCTGAACATATAACAAGAATATTCCCATAAAATTTCTTCTTTGCTTTCTTATTCTAACCTTGACCATGTGAATTTTATTTTTGGAAATTTGCAGAATGGATTGATTATGTAAAAGAATGAAAGAAACAAATTGAGGACCATCTTGCATAAACAACGCTCAAAATGAGATGTATCCTCAAAATAAGTTGGCCTAGTGAGCTCCATAAAAATATTCAAGAAGTGAAGATGTGGAATGAATTCCGAATTGGGAATTGAATTGTTTTAGGCATAAGAGGTCACTAAGAAGATTGCTTAGGGACTAATATATAAAAAATTCAACCAAATAAGTTTTACAATGTGTAACAAATCAGGAAATGTACAAACATAAAAGTAGCGTCAACTTAGTGGCAACATGTCCTAAATTGACTCTAAAATGACTAACAAAAATCCTTTTAGTAGAAAAGGTCTTCAAATTATCGTATCAAATGTAAAAGTGTCACCGCAACAACGTCCAAAGGTCGTGGTGTGATGCCACCTCAGAACACCTACAAAGCACTTACCGGTTGCTACAGAATCAAAACTAAATGAACTACTCGACAAGTCAACTAAGGACCAAACAATGTGATTCTTGCCGAAGATCAACTCGAAGCTCATTACATGCTAATCCTCAGCCAAAGTGTGCAGAAAAGTATGGCCTCCATCCTGCATTACATGATGATCTTCAACTCCAATAAGGGTCTTGCAAGAGCACCAAGCGACCATCCTAGGCCATCATGCGGTAGGTCAATTTTATGATTGTTATATCTCGTGCTTTCGTATGTTAAACCTTCGCCATAAGTTAATCGATGTAGACTCGGGGATGAGATTATTTTTGAGGTTATAAGCATTTATGTTATTTATAACAGGCGATAAGCAAGTGTCGTGAAGGTTAAAGAGTAAACGAATCAAAGAAAATGAGTTTCGTTGAAGATTGTCGATTTGGGGTAAAATACGGTCCGAGCTATAGTACCCGGTATTTATGGAATAGTGTCATACAAGGTACCACATGACCATGATAGTAGGTGTAAGGCCCGATAAAATTTTTCCTAAAAACCCAATCTGTGGAATGTTAGTAGGTTCGAACTTTTTTGATTGAACATGCGTTAAATAGATGAAGGAAAATATTCTGAAGCAAAAGGCATTTCTGCGGCCCACTATGCGATCGAAGAATCACTCTAGAGAATGCATAATGGCCGTAGAGTGAGGTAGCCTTTTTGGGAAAATTTGATGTTATTTTTGCGGCCCATTATGCGACCACAGATCTATATTGCGGGTCGCACTTTGATCGCATATCCAACTTTGGGATTTGTCATGTGGGAGTTCTTCGGTGCATTTTGCCACTTTAGACTTGTCGCAGACCGAATCAGAAAAATGATAGGGGTCGAGGGCAATTATGCAGCCCATTTGTGGATCGCAAAAGCATTATATGCGGCCGCAGATCTGTGTTGGGGCTCCTATTTTCTCATTTTAAAACCCGATCCTATCTCGTTAAAACACCCATTTTAGACAATTTTGAAGCCATTTTTTGATATTTCTAGAGTGAGAGTGAGAATCCTAGAGGGAGGAACTAATCTTCACCAAATTGTTCTTCCATTATAACTTAAAACCTTGAAGATTATCAAGAGAGGCACCTAAGTCTTCTTCATAAGAGGTAATATTTCATTACCCCAGCTCTTAATTCCAAAGTATAGCTATAATGGGGTCATTAGTAAGATAATTCATGGGGATGAGGTTGTTTACCTTGCATGCATGTGTTCCTAAGGTATGTAGGGGAGTTGTAAATCAAATATAGAAAAGAATGGGGAATGTTTTTGTGTAATATTTCATAAAAAGGGCCATAAAATAAAATTAAACCTTAATAAACATATAGTGTTTGATAGAATACTTAGTGAGCAAGGATATTGATCGTTTTCCTAATTATGGGTCCAATTGTACTACATGACTAAAATAGATTGAAATTGCAAATATTCCGGAACATCGTAGAGTTTTAAGGGGCTCAATTGAGGTATGTATGAAAAAAACTCCTTCTCCTTAGAATCAAAACCCCTAGTGTTCGTGAAATTGGTGTAAGTCCCCAAAATAATCAAACTAGAATTGACTATCCCAAATGTGTGTGCTAAATGATATATGTTCAATAATTTTACTAAATGCTTATCATGTCATATTTACCTTTGAGGATACGTGTAACAATGTGGAGTATGTGTTAAGAAAGGTTCAAACTTCACGTAAAAATTGAATAAAATATGTTGTGCCAATTTGTGTGAAAGGGCTCTATGTGCTTGGGATTTTCCAAGTATTTCCCTTATGTGTACAAATGCTTTACATGATCGGGCTTATTGATACTAATGATAATGCTATTGAATTTTAAAAAGGGAAACATAAATTGTAACTATAAATTGATACAAATGCTCGATTGCCGAACTATAACTATGAGGCTTGAGTTACCTAATGAGCTAGTTGTTGAGTGGAAGGGGGATAATGTGGTTCCAAAAGGTAGGTTTATTCTTAGCTTAAGGCCGTGAAGATGATTAACGAGGGGTGTATCTACCATTTGGTCCGGGTACCGACACCGATGGTGAGGCACATACACTTGAGTCTGTGCTAGTTGTAAATGAAGTCCTAGATGTCTTCCCAGATGAGCTCCCTGGGATCCCACCAGACAGGGAGATTGTTTTTGGGACTGATGTGATGCCAGGCACGCAACCTATATCTATTCCACCTTATAGAATGGCACTGGCAGAATTGAAGGAGTTAAAGGAACAATTGAAGGATTTGTTAGAGAAGGGTATCATCCGACCGAGCGTGTCACCTTGGGGCGCACCAGTCCCTTTTGTAAGAAATAAAGATGGGTCACTACGGATGTCTATTGACTACCAGCAGCTCAACAAAGTCACAATAAAAAATAAGTACCCACTACCAAGGATAAATGATTTGTTTGATCAATCATAAGGTGCTATGTACTTCTCCAAAATTGATTTACGCTCAGGGTATCACCAATTGAAGATGATGGAGCAGAATATTACAAAAACAACCTTTAGAACCCAGTATAGGCACTTTGAATTCCTGGTAATGTCTTTCGGGCTCACCAATTCCCCGACAACATTAATGGGTCTTACGAATCGAGTCTTCAAGCCTTTTCTTGACTCCTTTGTGATAGTGTTCATTGATGACTTTCTTGTATATTCATGAAGTCGAGAGGACTATGCCGATTGTCTCAAGGCTGTTCTGCAGACTCTTCATCAGCAACAGTTGTATGCGATCTTTTCTAAATGTGAATTTTGTCTTGAATCCGTCACGTTCTTGGGTCATGTCGTCTCTATAGAAGAAATTATGGTTGATCCTCAAAAGATTGTAGCAGTGAAGAATTGGCCTAGACCCACAACTCTAACATAGATTCATAGTTTCTTGGGTTTGGTCGGGTATTACCGAATGTTTTTGGAAGGGTTTTGTACTCTTGCCTCTCCCTTCATCAAATTGACATAGAAAGCAGTTAAGTTCCAATGGTCTGATGCTTGTGAAAGCAGCTTCCAGGAGGTGAAATCAAGATTGAGTACTGCACCGGTGTTAACTCTACCATAGGGTACAGATAGATTCGTGGTATATTGTGATGCTTCGAATATCGGGCTTGGGTGTGTGTTGATGGAACATGGCAAGGTTATAGCGTATGCTTCTAGACAAATCAAGAATCATGAAAACAACTATCCAACATATGACTTAGAGCTTGCGGCGGTGGTTTTTGCATTGAAGATTTGGCGTCATTACTTTTATGGGGTCCATGTGGATGTATTTACGGACCACAAGAGCCTTCAATACATTTCCAAACAGAATAAATTGAATTTGAGGCAAAGAAGATGGCTTGAGTTGCTCAAAGACTACAAAATCGATATTTTATATCATCCGGGGAAGGCTAATGTCGTGGCGAATGCTCTTAGCCGAAAATCTATGGGTAGTTTGGCTCACTTAGAGGCATGTCAAAGGTTGTTGGCCAGGGAGTATCATCAGTTGGCTAGTTTGGGAGTTCGTCTTTTGGACTCTAATGAAAGAGGAGTAATTGTACAGAATAGAGCGGAATCATCGCTTACTGCGGAGGTCAAGGAAAAACAATACAATGATCCAATATTGGTAAAACTGAAAGAGGGTATTCATAAACATAAGAACATAGCTTTTTCTCTTGGCATGGATGATGGTACGCTTCAGTACCAAGGCCGACTATGTGTTCCAAACGTAGATGGTCTTCGAGAAAGAATCATGGCGGAAGCTCACACTTCTAGATATTCCGTGCACCCAGGTTCTACGAAAATGTATCATGTTCTCAAGGAAGTCTATTGGTGGAATGATATGAATAGGAATGTGGCGGACTTTGTGGAAAAATGTCAAAACTTTCAGCAAGTAAAGGCCGAGCATCAAGGCCCGATGGGTTGTCACAAAATATAGAATTTCCAATGTGGAAGTAGGAAATGATTAATATGGATTTTGTGGTAGGGTTACCGTGCACTTTGCGAAAGTTCGACTCAATTTGGGTGATCATGGATCGACTCACAAAACAACGCACTTCTTGCCAGTTAAATTTATCGATGCAGTGGATTAGTATGATTAGTTGTATATCAAGGAAATAGTCAGGCCTCATGGCACTCCAGCTTCAATCATTTTCGATCGAGAGGCTCAATTTACGACCAATATTTGGAAGAAATATCAGCAAGGTTTGGGTATTCGGGTAAATCTTAAAACAACCTTCCATCTATAGACTGACGGGCAAGCAGAGCGGACTATTCAGATGCTTGAAGACATGTTGCGTGCTTGTGTTCTTGACTTCAAAGGTTGTTGGGATAATCACTTGCCACTCATAGATTTTTCTTATAACAACATCTTCCATGACAATATTCAGATGGCACTTTTTGAGGCATTGTATGGTAGGAGATCTAGATCACCCATTGGGTGGTTCGAGATTGAGGAAGTTGAGTTGATAATGACAGACCTCGTGCATCACGCTATGGAGAAGTTTAAGAGCTTAAAGGAGCGGTTGAAAACTGCTCAGAGTCGTCATAAATCCTATTCGGATGTTCATCGTAGAGATGTAGAATTCAAATAGGTTGATTGGGTATTCTTGAAGGTTTCCCCCATGAAGAGTATTATGCGGTTTGGGAAGAAAGGGAAATTGAGTCCGAGGTATGTCTGGCCATACAAAATCATTCAAAGGATCGGTCAGGTGGCATACAATCTTAAACTACAACCTGAAGAAGTTAGCGGGAGATCCGTCAGCCATTGTGCCAGTTGAGACCATTGAGGTTAATGAAGAACTGTCATATGAAGAGATTCTAGTTTCCATTCTTGATAGGCAAGTCCAAAAATTGAGAAATAAAGAAATCGCCTCCATGAAAGTGATATCCAACAGGTTGAAGGAGTTACGTGGGAAGTCGAGGAAGAAATGAAAAAGAAGTACCCTCATTTGTTTGAATAGCCATGTATTAGTTTGTATGAAGTTACTTCCTATAAATTTTGTATCACTTGTTCAATTAATGTAAATGTGTTGTTTGAGTATATGTTGCTTATAAGACCACAATTGGTATTGTTATGAGTGTTTTTATATCGTTGGGTTGTGCATATATTTGTAAGATGTGTTTCTGGAGCTCTATGACAGGTGGATAGGCCTAGTTACAAAGGGGACTCTGAGGAAATATTTGGAAAGTTAGGGAGTTAGCCAAATTTGGGTCTGCTGGTGTGTGGTATGAAAACTGAGCTACATAAGTTGCTAATAGTGGACCTAGATTCTCATTCGAGGACGAATTATTCTAAGTGGGGGAGTATTTAAGGCCATGTAAAAGTTTTTCTCAAACCCCAAATTTTCGCGGTGCTGTAGTAGGCGTAGGGGTTAATGCTAGTAGAAATTCATCGCGGCGAACTTGTTCTCCGCGGTTCAGAATTTTTGGATTGAACATGCGTCAAATAGATGAAGGAAAATATTCTGCAGAAAAGGCATTTCTACAGCCCACTATATGGTTGAAGAATCACTCTACGAACTGCAGAATTGCCGCAGAGTGACGCAAACTTTTTGGCAAATTTTGATGTCATTTTTGTGGCCCATTATGCGATCACATATCTATTTTGCGGGCTGCACTTTGATCCCATATCATACTTTGGGATTTGTCATGTGGGAGTTCTGCGGCATATTATGCGACCGTAGAACAGGCGTCATGACCCAAAATCCATTAAGGTCGTGACGACGCCGGACACCAGTGTCAGGCAAGCCAACACTAAGTAGTTAATTAAAATTCCTATTTTAGTATTTTTGAAATCATTAGTTTTCATTTCATTTTTATAACGATCAATAAAATTTATTGAGTAAATAATGAGGTTTTAACAATTCAATTAACAAATACATCCCTAAATCATCCCAGAACCCGGTGTCACAAGTGCATGAGCAATTTCTATGAAAGACCAAAGGAAATACAATAAGCATGCCAAATGCAAATGGGACAGTAAAGAAAGTACAACTCGATACTCTGGAGGAGACTCTGCTAGCTGCGGGTCGTCTCGTTAAGTGGAGCTCACCCAAGTCCCCGTATCAACCATGCCACGACGCCAAGCGGGGCCACAAGATATACATGTACCTGTGCAACAAAATGCAGAACAACTGTAGTATGAGTATGAAAACAACGTGTACTCAGTAAGTATCCGCCTAACCTCGAAGAGGTAGTGACGGGAGGTCGACTTAGACACTTGCTAGAGGTCAATTTAATATAAACAAGTGTGATGCTAAACATGGATGTTATAATCAGATAACAAATAACAACAGGAAATGACAACTTCTTCCATAAATTATAAATCTCAATTTCCGTCATTTCAGTTAACAACTCATATCTTAAGGCAATTAAGTAGTTCAAATCACAGATGGTATCCAGCAAATATCATGCGCAGGAAATGCCGAGGATCAAACGGCCCGAACCAACATAAATGTAAGTTGTGCACTGCCGAAGGGTCGGACGGCGCGAACCTTAGATGCATCTATTAACATGTCGTGGCATACGACCCGCTCCCATGAGAGTAGTGGAAGAAATAACCCCGCTCATGGAATATAAATTACGAAGCGGTCACACATAATCATATACATTCAAACAGTCCACCCCGACTACATCGTGAAAACAAGTACCCAAGAAAAATGACAATTTCTCTTTTAATGGTCACGAAAATAGTATTTAAATCTTTTCCAGCAATTCATTTACCATGTTCGATAAGGTTTAAACACTTTGATTTCATCAGTAAGTTTACAAGTACGACAAATAAAACGTGTTTTTTGGGCCTAGACTACTCGGACATAAGCATAACAGTAGCTACGCACGGACTCCTGTCACCTCGTACGTACGTAGCGCCCCACAAATATTAGCACATATTTAATTATTTCACCTATGGGGACAATTCCCTCTTACAAAGTTAGAAAGGAGACTTACCTCGCTCTGAAGATTCATAACCGGCTTCCAAGACCTTCCGATGACTCACATTGATGCGCAACGCCCCAAAACTATCCAAAAAACGGGAAAACTAATGAAAATACACTCTAATACTTATAACAATTCAAATTGTATAAATTCCCAACTCCGCTCAGAAAGTCGATAAAATCAACCTCGAGCCGACGTGCCCGGATTCTGAATTTTTTTTAAGATAAAGATTACCCATAACTTTACGAACTCAAATATATAATTCTCTTTCAATTTCATGCCCAAATTCACGGTCAAAATCCAAAAATACAAATTCTAGGTCTTCCCACCAAAATCCCAAATTTCCATAAATTTTTATCTCTAATCCATGCATAATTCAAGTATTTAACTCAAGATGGGAAGAAATCACTTACCTTATGGAAGATGCTGAAAATACCACTCCAAAATCGTCTTCCATCGAAGAAATGAAGTGCAAATAAGCCAAGACCTCGGTTTTAACATACACACTGCCCAGACCTGACCTTCGCACCTGCGCGCCGCAGGTGCGCCCAAGCACCCGCACCTGTGGCTTCCTCCTTCCCAGCTGGGCTCCGCACCTGCGCTTCCTCTTCCGCAGCTGCTCCTTCGCAGGTGCGCAAATAACCTTGCAGTTGCGCCCCCAGCCAAGCCGGCCAAATTCCGCATTTGCGACGCCAAAATCGCACCTGCGGCCCTTATAGCGCAGGTGCGGTCGCACCAGACACCAGATGCTTCAGCCCGTCCTCAACTCCAAATTCGATCTGTCAACCACCCGGAATCCACCCGAGACCCCCGGAACCCCGTCCAATCACACCAACCTCTTACAAAACATAATGTGTGCCAGCTCGAGGCCTCAAATAACATCGAAACAATGGATCGCAACTCAATTCAATCTTTATGAACTTTGAAATTTTCAACTTCTACGTTCGATGTCGAAACCTATCAAATCACGTCCGATTGACCCCACATTTTGCACACAAGTCACATTCAACATTACAGACCTGCTCCAACTTTCAGAATCGGAATCCGACCCCATTATCAAAATTTCCACTTCCTATCGGATTTCTTAAAAACCTTCAAATTTCTAACCTTAGCCAAATGACTCCAAAATGACCTACGGACCTCCGAATTCACTTCTGATCATGCTCTTAACACCAGAATCACCATACAGAGCTATTCCTAGACTCGAAATCCCAATCGGACATCAATAACACTGAAATGCACTTCAACCCAGACTTATGAAATTTCTTCTAAAATACTAACTTCCACAATACGTGCCGAAACGCTCCCGGGTCATCCAAAACCCGCTCCGAACATACGCTCAAGTCTGAAATCATCATACGAACCTGCTGGAACCTTCAAATCCTGATTCCGAGGTTATTTACTTAAAAATCCAATCTCAGTCAATTCTTCCAACTTAAGGCTTTCGAAATGAGAATTTTATTTCCAATTCAACTCTGAACTTACCGAAATTAAATTCTGACCACGTCTACGAGTCATAATACCTGAAATGAAGCTGCCCATGGCCTTAAACCTCCAAACGACGCGCTAGAGCTCAAAATGACCGGTCAGGTTATTATAGTCTCTCACACTTAAACATACGTTCGTCATTGAACGTGCTAAGAACTGCTCTTGAGTTATCTGAAATCACTGTTTAACACTTCGTGCACCTACCTGTGCTGCCACCACTCAGTTGTGCGCATTAGCTCGATCAAACCCGAAGATATCCTCTTTTATCCATACAATAAGCTCAGAACCCTGTTCCAACACCCGAAATCGTCTGCCAGGCCTATTTCCAACATATGAACACCGAATTAATCACTACACGAGGTACCAGAACATGATTGCATGCCTTTGCTGAATTAGCACCATACACCGCATAATTCATCATTTAACCGTGATTACATTCCCTGATCTTAATAGAAGAATTCCACGAATCTGATGCTCCCAAAGCATCTCATGACATATATATATAGGTCCTTCTATAATGCTTACGATACCACCACAACAGAGGAGATGTATAGAAATTTATAACCAACTGCAGAGTCAACAAACCATCGAATCTCTCCTCTTGACTAGAATCACCACCTCATAACGAACCAAATAATAGTATTTTTCCTTTAATATATTTCACATAATATTATCGCACTGATCCCTGGTCCAATAATCTCGTCTCACCCTGTATGAACTGCTGAGACAACAAGTCACCCCAGACATCACCAACAGTCTCACATGATGCCACAATGTGCCAATAGGCCATAACTAGAATGCGATATGTAAAGAAATGATTCAAGAAAGGACTACTCAACTCACGCAACTATTATGAACTTTCCTCGGAAAATAGAAAGCAAAACACAAGAAAATAAATATAGGGAACCATACTCAACATCACACTGTTGTGAAGCGCAACCCGATCCAAATAACATGCCTGTGGCGGCGTTCCACCCGATCAAAATAACATAACCTTGGCGGAGATACACACCGAGCTAAATTGCTCATTACCAAGAAAATCCTGAATATCGGTCACAAGCATTCTAAGTGCATAATACCATCCCGGGGAGACAGATAGAGCAATACGCTAAAAAACTCAAGTATAACTGAGGTGTGATATATATATATACACACACACACACTCTGAATCTCAAGAGCTATCATGCTCACATAACATCATCACTACGCGGAAATTCAACACATAAGAAATTGTTAAGCCGTTGCACAACTCACATGGAACAATCATAATATTACCTGAAATGAATGATGATGGAACAACATCTGATGGTCTAATATCCCTCCGAGAGAAGTACCATACAGAAGCGAACACCTCTGACTCACATGGATCCCATAATCATATCTAAATCCATTCACAACCTTCAAGTCGATTCCGCTCGGTCCGAGCTAGGCTAATAGCCTTACCTGGGTCAATAATAACCCACCTTTTCTCATAAAATGCAAGAACAAGTATCATAGTCGGAGCAGAAACCCTACATCCACAACCAAATGAATCGAGAACCCTCCATGCATAAACTCTCAAATAAACAATATTATACTTCTTTATACTTGGTCTGAATCTTCAATCAATTAAGTAACTACATGTCACACTCATACGATCTTCACGTGGAATACACTTCCACGACCTCATGCACTAGATAACAAGTCTGCACCTCCATACCACCGGCCACACAAATGTTGTAAAGCAAACCAAGAAACTTGTAACCAGAACGCAAAGCCTCTTACAGAACCACCGATCTCAGGTGATGCTGAAGACAATACCAGCTTACTCTAAACACCGAAATCCCTTTCCTTGCTAATCCGAGATCATTAAATCCTTGTCAACACTGAACCGCATCCTTGATCCTTACCTAAAATTCCATACTGCCCACTACACCTAACATGCTGATAGGAAATAGCACAAGAATTCCATCATAACTCCTGAACCACTATTAGAGCGAACACTTTATCACATAGAAATCTTTTACTTAACTTAATTTAAGAGAACCATAACAACACACGAGTGAACACTCATAATCACAAAACATGTAAATCCTCAGGTAATAGTCTATGCCACCATAATCCTTCTGGGATCCGCCTACCCATGACAGGACATTTGCCCCATGGCTGACCATCTAACTTTTTCTAAATTTCCATTACTCACGTCATTCTCAAACTCCACCTCTGCAAGACATAACTGATTCACCCGAATACCTTAAATTGAAACTGATACGACACTTAGCCTTGCAATCAACTTATCGACAGCAGACTCCCCCCACTTTGCTCAAGCCATAGATCAAGATGAAAAATAACTCACAATGCTCATACGCTAATACCGCCACAATACCGCAGTGAGATTCAATTAAACCTTCCCCAAGCTCATATAACACGACCCATCTTATACCTTAATCCAATTTGCACTCACCTTATGAATGATGATAACTCCCAATCAACACATATCAACCTAATTCGCACTAACCTGAAGTGATTTCATTCCACGAGACTACTTTGTCTCCAAGCCCATGAACCGTTTCATGCTCTCCTTGCACATATATTCACATCTTTGACCGGTATATCCAGTCCGATAGCCCTTATACGAACCCGAAGTCAATTTCTCATTTTTATTCCAAATGCTACTCTGCATGCCGAAGGTAACATAGAACACTCCAACCATATTCTATTTCTCAAAATTCCGCTGCAAAAGCTCAATCCTTAACTATACTGTTGGCTGGAAATCCTTAGACACCATATTTTGAACTTCGAATCTACTAGGACCGTTGTTGAGAGTTACCCGCTCTGGCTTGGTCCCGAATATAATCAACTCCCTGACTTCGCTGACACCTAAGCACCCACATTGAATAAGTACTCGACTGAATCACTTCCATTGCAAATTACCTCTGTACTAAGCATAAATCTCTGAATCTTTCCAAAGCCTAAACCTGATTCAGTAAGGCCAATCACTGCACAAATTTATCAAATCCTATGCTCAATTACTACTCATGTCTTCTTCCCTTAGCTGTAATAACCCACAAATATGCCGATAACCAGAATTTTTTGCAGTGGATAACCATGCAACCCAATCGTAGGAGGTGGAACTCTCCCACTTATCCTGAAGCCACTATTACACAAATCTGAAACTCACCAAGAATCTTCCTTCATTGTTGACATGATCCTGCATAACCAACTTGCCAAATTCCTTGAAATCCTTCCGTTAGCATTTCACAAGCACTCTGAGTCATTAACCACATTCTCATATCTGACCTCTTGCTGAAGAGTCAGTAAAATCCCCCGTAAAAACTCTGCCAACCACGCAACCACTGACCTACTCACAGAAGATAACCCACCTGCAAAAATCACCAACTGACACCTTCCATCGACGTTGTACTACACAATCTCTGTGAAATCAATACCCCGTCCTACACCCATTTTTATTCACCAACTTTACTAGTCCGTCCGCTCCTCATGGACATCTACTAAATGCGCGACAATATCTTCTAATTCACAGCTATGCTGCATCCTTCTTCATATCAAACAACTCCTCTCTGTTGTATCCAATCTTCCGTCGAAATAACCAATATTTCAATTCAGGCCCGTGGACCCAATCACCGTCCGCTAAAATTCTCAAATCGCTCCAAACTTCTCCTCAAGATGTGCAACTACCTTACCACATAACTCATATGCCACGCTTCCACTTTCCCACTTTGGTCAAACTCACTCCTGTACAGACTTCCCGACTTCCGCTTCTTACACCTGGCCTTCTAGAGATTTAACCATTGCCCGACAGTTCCCACATGTCTTTCCTCATCGTATGCTGCCCAGTTGTTGACTCCAATAAATATCATTCTCTGTAGCGCTTAAACCAGCAGATCACCACAACTTCAAAACTCTCTGAAGATCATCTTCCTTGATCTGCCTACATTAGAAATACTTATTCAATCCTGAGTCATCGCACACCACAATCTCTGACAGCCGCTTCTTTACTACTACTTCACATTACCCTAAACTAATGCAATCAAAGAAACCATTGCACCGGCAAACTTAACACATCATATTCGATCAAAGACGAAGATGCCACATCACAGATGAAGATTCCACCTCACTTGGAAACATCAAATCTTGTTACTCTATCAACCCAAACTTGAAAATTTATAGTGTATTGCCTTTCCTCTGCCAGAAATAAAATAATGAAATCTCGGAATCACGCTCCGAGTAGAACTCCTATAAAGTCATTCATTTACCCGACATATGGGCAAGCATCCTATCATCATATCAATATCGTGTGATAACCAATCATAAGCATCATAACAACCTGAGCATAGTCCCACAGCTCTCAGAAACACAACTACTGATCTTAACAACATAATATCGTCCCGCAGAGCAATGACAATACCCCAACCAACTACGCATGGAAAAACATCACACACCATATCGGTATTACCATTACAATTCCCCAAATTCTTGATTTATAGAAAGCGCTTCGCTACGTGTAAGATTGAGTAAGAAGAAATGTAGGCATAAGCCTCAAAGGTATCAAATCGCACGATAAGGAATCAAGAAGTGAAGTAATCCTAACAACCCTGTAGCCTCTCGAAGATAAGTCCAGACGTCTTCATACCGATCCGCAATACTCTACTAGACTTGCACATGAACCGTGAGACCTAAGGGAACCTAGTGCTCTAATACGACGTTGTCACGACCAAAAATCCATTAAGGTCATGATGGCGCTGGACACCACTGTCAGGCAAGCAAACACTAAGTAGTTAATTAAAACTCCTATTTTAGTATTTTTGAAATCGTTACTTTTCATTTAATTTTTATAACGATCAATAAAATAGACTGAGTAAATAACTATGTTTGAACAATTCAATTAACAAATACATCCCTAAATCATCCCAGAACCCGGTGTCACAAGTGCATGAGCAATTTTTAAGAAAAACCAAATGAAATACAATAACCATCCAGAATACAAATGGGGCAGTAAAGAAAGTACAACTTGATACTCTGGAGGAGACTCTGCTGGTTGGGTCGTCTCGAGAGGTGCAACTCACCCAAGTCCCCATATCAACCATTCCACAACACTAAGCGGGGCCACTAGATATACATGTACCTGTGCAACAAAATGCACAACAAGTGTAGTACGCGTACGAAAACAACATGTACTCAGTAAGTGTCCCGCCTAGCCTTGAAGAGGTATTGACGAGCAGTCGACTTTGACACTTGCTAGAGGTCAATTTAATATAAACAAGTGTGATGCTAAACATGGATGTTATAATCAGATAACAAATAACAACAAGAAATGACAACTTCTTCCATAAATTATAAATCTTAGTTTCCGTAATTTCAGTTAATAACTCATATCTTAACGAAATTAAACAGTTCAAACCAAAGATGGTATCCAACAAATATCATGCGCATGAAATTCCGGGGGTCGAAAAATCCGAACAAACATAAATGTAAATTGTGCACTGCCGAAGGGTCGAACGACGCGAACCATAGATGCATCTACTAACCTACCGTGGCGTACGACCCGCTCCCATGAGAGTAGTGGAATAAATCACCCCACTCGCTAAATATAATTTTTAAAGCGGTCACACATAATCATACACATTCAAACAGTCCACCCCGACTACACCAGGAAAACAAGTACCCAAGAAAAATGACAATTTATCTTTTAATGGTCACAAAAATAGTATTTAATTCTTTTCCAGAAATTCATTTACCATGTTCGATAATGTTTAAACACTTTAATTTAATCAATAAGGTTACAAGTACGGCAAATAAAACATGCTTTTGGGGCCTGGACTACCCGGACATAAGCATAATAGTAGCTACGCACGGACTCCCGTCACCTCGTATGTACGTAGCTCCCCACAAATAGTAGCACATATTTAATTATTTCACCTATGGGGACAATTCCCTCTTACAAGGTTAGAAATTTGACTTACCTTGCTCTGAAGATTCAAAACCGGCTTCCAAGCCCTTCCGACGACTCACATTGCTGCGTAACGCCCCAAAACTATCCAAATAACGGGCAAACAAATGAAAATACACTCTAATACTTGTAATAATTCAATTTATATAAATTCCCAACTCCGCTCGGAAAGTCGTTAAAATCACCCTCAGGCAAACATGCCCGGATTCCAAATTTTTTTGAAGATAAAGATTACCCATATCTTTTTGAAAACGCAAATATATAGTTCTCTTTCAATTTCATGCCCAAATTCGCGATCAAAATCAAAAAATACAAATTCTAGGTCTTCCCACCATAACCCCAAATTTCTATAAAAATTTTTCTTTGATCCATGCATAATCCAAGTATTTAACTCAAGATGGGAGGAAATCACTTACCTTATGGAAAATGTTGAAAATACCACTCCAAAATCGCACCAAAATCGCACCAAAATCACCTTCGATCGAAGAAATGAAGTGTAAATAAGCCAAGACTTCTGTTTTAAATACACACTGCCCAGACTCGACCTTTGCATCTGAAGACTCCAGCCTCGCACCTGCACGCCCGCCGGTGCGCCCAAGCACCCCCACCTGCGGCTTCCTCCTTCCTAGACGGACTCTGCACTTGCGCTCCCTCTTCCGTATCTGCACCTTCGCAGGTGTGCAAATAACCTCTCACCTGCGCTCCCAGACAAGCCAGCCAAATTCCGTAGCTGCGACGCTAAAACCGCACCTGCGGCCCTTATGGCGCAGGTGCGGTCGCACCAGACACCAGATGCTTCAGCCCTTCCTCAACTCAACATTCGATACATTAACCACCCAGAATCTACCCGAGGCCCCCGGGACCCCGTCGAATCACACCAACCTATTCCAAAACATAATGCAGACCTGCCCGAGTCCTTAAATCACATCAAATAACATCGAAACAATGGATCGCAACTCAATTCAATCTTTATGCACTTTAAAATTTCCAACTTCTACATTCGATGCCGAAATTATCAAATCACATCCGATTGACCCCAAATTTGGCACACAAGTCACATTCAACATTACAGACCTGCTCCAACTTTTGAAATCGGAATCCGACCCTGATATCATAATTTCCACTTCCGGTCGGACTTCTTAAAAACCTTCAAATTTATAATCTTAGCCAAATGACTCAAAAATAACCTACGGACCTCCGAATTTACTTCCGATCGCGCTCCTAACACCAGAATCACCAAGTTATTCCCATACTTGGAATCCCTAACGGACATCAATAACACTGAAATGCACTTCAACCCAGACTTATGAAATTTCTTCTAAAATACTAACTTCCACAATATGCGCTGAAATGCTCCTGGGTCATCCAAAACTCTCTCTGAACATACGCCCAAGTCCGAAATCGTCATACGAACCTGCTGGAACCTTGAAATCCTTGTTCCGAGGTCGTTTACTCAAAAATCCAATCTCAGTTAATTCTTCCAACTTAAGGCTTCCGAAATGAGAATTTTCTTTCCAATCCGACTCCGAACTTTCCGAAATTAAATTTCGACCACTCCTACGAGTTATAAGAAGATGCTCATGGTCTTATACCACCAAATGACACGCTAGAGCTCAAAACAACCGGTCGGGTCATTACAACAGGTATGTGGACCGTAGACTTGTTGCAAATCGAAGCATAAAAAGCCAGGGGCCGAGGGAAATTATGCGGACCATTTGCGGACCGCAGAAGCATTATGCGGTCGCATATGCGACCGCAGATCTATGTCAGGGCTCCTATTTTCTTGTCACGCACCAAACCTTGGGAGGCGTGGCTGGCACCTGGTGTCGTGCTGGCCCGAGCGAACCACTATGTAACTCATGATCGTTTGACCAAAACTAGAACATACATAGGTCGAATTAGCTGGACTCATTACTTTTATATCTATCATGGGCCAATATGGACACAACTTATATGTACAACTATAAGTGGGAAAATGTTATATTCCTGAACCATCGTTCATAAAACATGAATACATATGGGCGGTCAAGCCCTATGACATACTGCACATAGTAAACCTGTGTCTACAAAGCCTCTAAGATTATTTGACACAAAATGGGATGGGGTACCGCTACCCATAAGTCTATAGAAAAACTCCGACACGATGACTTGTAGAATCGGTTGTACTCTGAATGAGGTGGAGTCATACAGATCCTTCGCTGAATGCTAACCTCATCTACTATGCGGGCTCGTCAAACTTATTGTCTATACTTGCAGTCATGAATTTAGCGTCCCCAACGAAAGGACGTCTGTATCAATAATGTACCGAGCATGTAAGGCATATAAATCAAGATATAAATGACATGGAAGAAACATTGAGTAAAGGGATCAACTTGTAAGTCTCGATACCTCTGTAAATTAATAAATATTTATAAAATCATGAATATGCGTAAAAATTTCATGTAATGCATAGGTTTTACATACATTACATTATCAAGCCTCTGAGGGCATTCCATCATATTATTTCAGCCACTGTGGGAAATATCAGCATCGTATACCAGGTGGTCAGGTGGTGGTGCGTATATAACGCCGTAACCTTTTTTCCATATCCCATATACATTGTCACGACCTGATTTACCCTCCAAAAGGCATCGTGACGGCACCTAGTCTCTACGACTAGGTAAGCCTAATTGCGAAAAATATATTAAATAGAAACAAATAAAGACGAAATAAAGTAAATCTACTAATGAAACATCGCCACTTGGCACGTACACAATATAACTTCCCAAAACCCAGAATATCACAAACAGCCACAAGCTTCTAACACTACTGTAGCTCTAGCAAAAACTGGAAAAAAAGTACAAAAGAACATTTCTACAAGATGGAATAGAAGGAGACTCGGAGAATTCTGCGGACGAGGCAGAAATACCTTGCAGTCTCCCAGAATCAGTAGCAGCAACTAACCACGAGGCTGATAGCTCGTACCTGGATCTGCACATGAAAAAATGTGCAGGAAAGGGCATGAGTACACCACATTTGGTACCCAGTAAGTGCCAAGCCTAACCTCGGTCAAGTAGTGATGAGGTCAGGTCAAGGTTCTACCGAATTTTTAAATAAGTCAGTTTAAAACAGTACAAAAGATATGTAATTTCTATAGTAAACAGTTTAAGAAAAACAATATAAGATTACAGTAAGAAAATTCTCGGCTCGACATAATATATATCACAAAGTGGAATCTCCCGGGATAACGTCCCATAGTTACAAATAATTATGTAGTACAGGGGGAAAGCTCCCGGAATACGTTCGTAGTCCCAATTTAAATATGCAGTACAGGAGGAAAGCTCCCGAAAAATGCTTGTAGTCCGAATTTAAATATGCAGTACAGGGGGAAAGCTCCCGGAATACGTCTGTAGTCCCAATTTAAATATGCAATACGAATGAATGACGAATATGGTTTATTTAAACTGTTCAGGAGAAAAGGCACAGGCAAAACATAGGAAAGGAATAACCAAACATGGTGCACATTGTATCAAATAGGAATTTCATATAAAACAGGTAGACATGCTCCACCATAATCTAAACTACACAATTAGCACATTAAACAGTGAGGTAAGAGTGAAATGATTTATGACATGGAAGGAAATATGGAATTTTAGCAACAATGGCCCGTGCATGTACTCGTTACCTCACGTACATGGCGCCCATACCACAAATAGTATCAAAACAATCTAAGGGAAAGTCCCCAATACAGAGTTAGGCAAGCCACTTACCTCGACTGCTCTACTCAATTCAAAACCACGCTCTTGCCACTAGTACCCGACTATGAATGGTCCAAATCTATTCAATTCATTTTCATAATGTGAATATCATTGTAAGAAATCGACCAAGCTAATTAGTTCAAGGTTAATGCGCGAAATTAGGAAAATTATCCAAAAAGTCCCCCGGCCCCACGCCTCGGAATCGAGTGAAAGTTACCAATTTAGAACACCCATTCACTCACGAACTCAATCGAACAAGAATTATCGAAAACCGACGTCAAAATCTCATTAAATTATCGGATTTCAATTTGGGGAATCTTCCTCCCATTTTCATGATTTTTCACCAAAATTTATTGAGTGCATGGAAGAAATTGCTATAGATTAATGATATACAAGTGAAATAAGGTTAGGAATTGTTACCTATGACTCTTCTCCTCAAAATCGCCTAATCCCGAGCTCCAAATCAGTTTTTAGAAAATATGAATTTCAAGCCCTCGAATTTGGTATAACTGCCTAGCGATCCCGCACATGTGCCCGCATGAATCGCAGCTGCGAAAAATACATGGCACGTGCGAAAAATCCTCAAGTGGGCTAGAACCGTATCTGCGGCTCCGCATCTGTGCAACTCTTGTCGCACCTACGAGCTTGACAGAACCAGGCCAATTCCGCATCTGTGATGGCCCCCTCCGCACCTGCGTGTCCGCACCTGCGACTGGCCTTGCGCAGGTGCGAAACACCAGCACCAACAATGCTTCGGCTGGTTTTTATGTTCAAAACCCATCTCGTTGAACATCCGAAACATCTCTGAGGCCCCCGGGACCTCAACCAAACTTACCAAACAGTCCTAATACCTTATCCAAACTTAGTCGAGCCTTCAAAAAACATAACATAACATCAGAATCACCAATTATTCATGGATTCAAGCCTAAAACTTATGAAATTTCTAAAATCTACAACTGATGCCGAAACACGTCAAAACTAGACCAAATGACCTCAAATTTTACACAAAGCTCATAAATGACACTACAGAACAACAACCACTCTCGGAATTCCATTCCGAGCTTGATATCAAAATTTCACCTATCGGCCGAAATCGCTAAAATTCTAACTTTCGCCAACTCAAGCCTAAATCCATTACAGAACTCAAAAATACTTTTCGAACATGCTTCTAACCCCGAAATCACCCAACGGAGCTAACGGAGTCGACAAAATCCCATTCCGGACCCGTCTTCCCACAGTTCAAACTAAAGTCCGATTTCTAAAGCTTAAACTCATTTGTTGGGACTATTTGTCCAAAAACTCTCTGAATTTTTCAACTTATCATTTCGACAAGTCCCACAAGTAGATATAAAAGTGGGGAAAGAAGTTATTAGGGGATTGGGTGCTAACTCTCAAAAAGACCGACCGGGTCATTATATTCTCCCCCTCTTAAGAAAATTGTTCGTCTTTGAACGAGTATAGAGACATACCTGAAGCTGTGAAAAGATGTGGGTACTGACTGTACATATCCTGCTCGGTCTCCCAAGTTGCCTCCTCGACTGGCTGACCCCTCCACTGAACCTTGACTGATGCAATATTCTTTGACTTGAGCTTTCTGACCTTTCTATACAATATAGCTACTGGCTCCTCAACATATGATAGATCCTTGTCCAACTGGACTGAACTGAAAACCAAAACATGAGTCGGGTCACCGTGATACTTCCGGAGCATAGAGACATGGAATACTGTATGAACTCCGGCTAGGTTGGGAGGCAAGGCTAGCTCATAAGAAACCTCTCCAACACGCCGCAATACCTCAAAAGGACCAATGAATCTCGGACTCATTAGCTTACCATTCTTCCTGAACCTCATGACGCCCTTCATAGGTGATACCCGAACCAAAACTCGATCACCAGCCATAAACGCCACATCATGAACCTTCTGGTCTGCATAAATCTTCTGCCTGGATTGAGTTATGCAAAGCCTCTCCTGAATCACCTTCACCTTGTACAGGGCATCATGAACCAAATCTGTACCAAACAATCGGGCCTCGCTCGGCTCAAACCATCCCACTTGGGACCGGCATAGTCTACCATAAAAATCCTCATACGGTGCCATCTGATTGTTGGACTGGTAGCTTTTATTATAAGCAAACTCTGAAAGTAGCAAGTATCAATCCCATGACCCTCCAAAATCCATCACACAGGCACGGAGCATATCCTCAAGAATCTGAATCGTGCGCTCGGATTGCCCGTCCGTCTGAGGGTGAAAAGTTGTACTCGACTCTACCCTGGTGCCTAGCTCCTGCTGAACGGCTCTCCAGAACCGTGAAGTGAAATGTGTACCTCTGTCTGAAATGATAGATACTAGAATACCGTGGAGGCGAACAATCTCCCTGATATAAAACTCTGCCAACCTCTCGGAGATTTATGTAGTCAACACTAGAATGAAATGGGCTGACTTGGTCAGCCGATCGACAATCACCCAAATAGCATCAAACCTTTTCAAAGTCCGAGGAAGTCCAACCATAAAGTCCATGGTGATCCGCTCCCACTTCAACTCTGGAAGATCAATTTGATGAAGTAACCATCCTGGCCTCTGATGCTCATATTTGACTTGGTGACAGTTGAGACACTTGGCCACAAACTCTACTATATCTTTTTCATCTTTCTCCACCAATAGTGCTGTCTCAGATCCTGGTACATCTTCGCGGTACCCGGATAAATGGAATACGCGAGCTTATGGGCCTCCTAAAGAATCAACTCCTGAAGCCCATCAACATCGGGCACATAGATCTGAACCTGCATCCTCATCACACAGACATCACCTATACTCACATCCCTAGCGTCACCTCACCGAACCTTATCCTAAAGAACCAGAAGGTGGGTATCATTATACTGGGGCTCTTAAATGCGATATCAAGAGAAGACAGAGCCACCGCACAAGCTAAAACCCGGCAAGGCTTTGAAAGATTCAATCTCACGAATTGACTGGTTAAGGATTGAACATCCAAGGCTAAGGGCCTATCAACTTCCAGAATATATGCCAAACTCACAAAACTCCCGAAACTCTCTGCCCGACGACTAAAGGCGTCGGCCACAACATTGGCTTCCCCAGGGTGGTATAATATAGTGATGTCATAGTCCTTTAGTAACTCCAACCATCTTGGCTGGCACAAATTGAGGTCCTTCTTCCTGAACAAGTGCTGCAAACTCCGGTGATCCGTAAATGTATCACATGGAACACCGTACAAATAATGATGCCAGATCTTCAAGGCATGAAGAATAGTTGCTAACTCGAGGTCATGAACCGGATAATTCTTCTCATTTAGATTCAACTGCCGTAACACGTAGGCAGTCACCCTACCGTCCTACATCAATACTGCTCCAAGGCCAATCTTCGAGGCATCACAATAGACAGTGTAGGACCAAGAACCTGTAGGCAACACTAATACTGGGGCCAAATAAAAGTTGTCTTGAGCTTCTGAAAGGTCTTCTCACACTCCTCGGTCCACCTGAACAGAGCACCTCTCTAGGTCAGTCTGGTCATAGGTGCTACAATAGATGAAAACCCCTCTACAAAGCAACGTTAGTACCATGCCAAACAAAGGAAACTGCGAATCTCCGTAGCTGATGATGGTCTAGGCCAAATCTGCACCGCCTTCATTTTCTTCTGATCTACTTTGATCCCATCACAAGACACTATGTATCCCAAGAATGCCACTGAATCAAGCTAGAACTCACACTTGGAGAATTTTTCATACAATCTCTTCTCCCTCAAAGTCCAAAGCACGGTCCTCAAGTGCTGCTCATGATCTTCTCGTGATCGAGAATACACTAGAATGTCGTCAATAAACACAATGACGAATGAATCAAGATAGGGCCGAAACACACTGTGCATTAAATGCATAAAAGCTACTGTGGCATTGGTCAGTCCAAATGACATAACAAGAAACTCATAGTGGCCATATCTGGTTCCGAAGACAATCTTCGGGATGTCCGACTCCCGAATCTTCAGCTGATGATAGCCATATCGCAAGTCAATCTTGGAGAATACTCTGGAACCGTGTAGTTGGTCAAATAAATCATCAATGTGGGGCAAACGATACAGGTTCTTCACTGTAACCTTGTTCATCTGCCGATAATAAATACACATACGCATAAAGCCATCCTTTTTCTTCACAAATAGCACTGGAGCACCCCAAGGTGATACATTGGTCCTGATGAAGCCCTTATCAGGCAACTCCTGTAACTGCTTCTTCAACTCAGGAGGAGCCATCCGGTAAGGAGGAATAGAAATGGGCTGAGTGCTCGGTAACAAATCATTTCCGAATTCAATATCTCTATCGGGCGGCTTACTTGGAAGATCAGCTGGGAATAGATCAGGAAAGTCGCTCACTACTGGGACTGACTCAACTGGAGGGGTATCAACACTGACATCTCTCACATAGGCCATATACGCATCACACCCCTTCTCAACCATCTGTTGAGCCTTAAGACACTACCAGAAAATGGGCCTATGCCAACAGATGGAAAACCGTTCCAATAGGTAAGTAAACCATAGGTGCATTGCAACGGTTGAGTGCCCGTTCCACGAGCTGTCGTGCCTATAGAGCTTACGGAACGGAGTTTGGAACGGTTCAGATAACCGTTGCTATAGATAGTCTATCACAATGGTTTTCACTCATCCTGTTGGAACGATTAGTCTGGTCAACATAAATGGTTAATAACTGTTACCATAACGTTAAATGCATCGGTCAATAACCGTTACTATATTTATTAAACCGTTACAAGTATTACAATAATGTCAATGATTTTTTAAGATATTGCAACAGTTGAATTACATATTGCAACGGTTTTAGATTATTTTGGAACAGTTTACAGGTCCTATGGCAATAGTTCTATGACGTACTGCAACGGTTTTCAGTTATTTGGAACGGTTGGCATGTTCTATGGCAACGGTTGGACTACCTATTGCAACGGTTTTTATATTAATTTTGAACGGTTTGCAGGTCCTATGGCAACAATTTTGTTAGCTTAACAATTTAATTTAATTGAAAATAGTGCCCCTATTATAAATAATGATTTACATATATACATATACACACAATAAACTACAAAACACTAAAATTTATATAAATAGCAAAATGAAACTATTCATAATCCAAATTGTCCAACAAGCTCATAATAAACCCATAGATAGTGATGAAATAACCAATAACATACATTTGATATTTCAAGATCAAAAGTTTTAAAATGTTTTGATGACAAACATTTCTAAAAACCGCCATATGCATCTACAACAATCAACAATTCAAAATTCAAGTAAGGTCTAGATCCTCATCACTTCCTCCGTCTTCCATCTCTTCATCTACTCCACCTACAAAAGAGTATAAAGTGAGATTTGCAAAATGGATTATGCTCAAACCAAAGATAAATATAAATACAAGTTCATGAAGCCAAGAACACTGTTAGGCCTTGTGTCTGGATCCTACCATCCATTGTCTAAGTTTCCTGTTAGAACGACAAGACAACTTCAGTGACCTCTAAAACGACAGTAACACAAAAATCCTATGCATCTTTGTCCTTTAGTTGATCACCATACAAACATATTCTGATGAAACTGAAACAACACAGAAATTTCATCCAGGATTTGCAAATTCTCAGGACAACAACAATATAGGAAACAAAAGATACATATTCAGTTATTTCAAATGAAAGATACAGATTCAATTATTTCAAAGGAAAGATACATATTCAAATCTGCACAAGTGTTAAGTGATCAAAGGCTGAAAAATTCCACAAGAGGTTATTTAAAAGCAGAAAGCGCAAAAAGGACAAGCCTGGCTCTTAAGCTGCTGCTGCTCTCTAAAACATTTAAACCGAAAATTAGCTACTATTTAAACTGCAAATTAGCTATGATTAATGAGAATCATCTATCTATTCTTCTCTACTCAGATCAATTTTATTCCCAAACAAATGAATGTTAGTTTCTAAAAGAAAAAACAAAATTTCCATCAGCAGATCCATTTGATAGCAAATTAGTAATTTCATATTTTTAAAATGAAATTGAAGTAAGATAAACAAGAATTACCTTGATAACTGCTGGGTTTTGTGTTAGGATTCTTGTTAAGGCTTCACTTTTCTTTGTTGGGGAAATGAGAAGAAAGATAGTGTAGAATTATAAAACTTATACATGTTGGCCAAATTCATGGTGAAATATGATCCTACATGTTCTCTTATTCTCCCAACTTAATATAAGAAGCCCCCTACTATAATCTAGTATAGAAATGTATCATGGTTCAACTCTATCAACTTAAAGAGCTACGAAAAGCTATTACTAGGCAGAGAGCATTTACTAGGCTTCCTACGGTACTCGAGCAAAAGTTAAAAAAAATAAAGGAGAATAGAGAATTTGTTAAAGCATTTAAGAAGAGAGAATTTACTAGGCTTCCTATGGTAGTTCACAATTGAGGTCCTAAAAGAGGAGAACAAGAGGAAACAGAAGACGTGTAACATTTGCTATGGACTAACCTTGATTGTTACTGCCAGTGCATAGACGATTGATTGTATGAATAACACCTTGTTGTGCATGTCAGGATCAAGTCTTAAATCGGGGTTGAGAAGTTGAAGCGTGTAACGACATTCATCGTAATATCTTGTTCCACAGCATCCTTTTGAGCATTGAGCTCGCCTAACATTTTTTCCTTTTCTTCATTGAGCTTTTCCATCAATTTTTGTTGCAGCCTCTCTTCCATTTCCTCCATTTTTTGTTCCATTCTCTCAAATGCCTTATCAAGAAAATTATTCACTCCACCTATATACTCATCCGTCCATCTAAGGAGATTCATCCAAATTTTATCACCATAATCCATGGATATCTTATATAATATATTAAAATCACTGAAATTGGTATTCAAGGTAAGCAAGGTCAGATAAGCATAAATTTGTGAATGATACATTTGGCATTAAAACGTTGAAGGTAGAGTGGCCGTTTCCAACGGACCTCAGCTAAAGGAATATACCAGATTGAGGGAAATGCATGAGCATAAATATCTACTATAACGAAATCAGGTTGGATAAGATAAAGATCTAACTTAGATAAGTTAACTTCTAACATCCTAAGAGTGATAGAAAGCGTTGCCATAGCTCCAGTTTCTAGTAGTGGTAATACTTAGTGAACACAGAAAAACTGCACAAGTATATGACTGACTATATGATGATTATCTTGTTATGACTATACAAATCTTGTCCTAAGTGAATTTTCACTCTCTGCCCCTAACATCAGTATATCAGGTCCATGCCAAATTTAGAATCACAAGGCACTAGTGATGTCGCATAATGACAAAAATCAAAGTTGTCTAGTGGTATTGGTGGTGGAAGTGAAGTGAAACAAGCCTCACACACAAACAAAGGTGGCACAAACCGAGAATCCTCGATACCACGGCAGTGAGTGTGCTGCCAAACATCATAAACTAGTAAACTACAGCAGTCCAACCAAACACTTGCCAAACAAAAAACTTAATACCACTACCAGTTAACAAATATCATGTAATCTGTTCACATGATAACCTTCATTCCAATCAAGTTTAACTTACTGTAAGAACATGTTTAGCAAGAACAGTCTTTTGTTCGTTCAACATTAATTTTGTTCATTTTGCTGTAAGAACATGTTTAGCAAGAACAGTCTTTTGTTCGTTCAACTTTTCCAGCAAAATGAACAAAATTAATTAAATGGAATCTTATCTGATTATTTGTTCTAATAGCCTTTATGTTCAGAGCACTAAGGATTGATGCTAAATTACCATTAACCATGTAAAAGTATTTTTAACTGTTAAGAGTTGTTCTTCGTTCTCCTCGTAGACTTTCAAATTTAAACAATTATGGTAATACTTGAATGCTGCTTGGATTAGATATGTGTTTCAATTTAAAGTATTGTACTTTGCTGACATCTGTATTGATCCTTCATTTGCAGAAACTATTAAGAAGATACGAAAACCAAAGCCATGGAAACATTCAGAACCAATAACAAGAGCTCGGCTTGTACAGATGCGTGATGAATTATGGGACACTGCCCCACACTATGGGGGTAGAAAAGGTACATTTCTTGATAATTTTTACTAGTTTTTGCAAGTTTCTGGAACCACTTTCGATGGAGTTGGATGCATGATCAAGTTAAATAGTACTGTTAGATACTGTGTTTAAATTTACCTAACTAGTTAGTGATAGGTGAATTGTTAACTCTAAAATACACATCTAATGATGTGTGACAATTTATATGGGAACTTGGGTACATCTCAATTAGGAGTAGACCTTTAATTCCTTGTACTACTAAGACACACAAGTGAAATACAAGTAATAAACAATAGTGATTAAAAACAGATCAGCGAGTAACTCTAGTTTCCCACCAAACTATAAATTACACAACTTCCCTCTCTTCCACTCCAAATGAAAATGTTAAAACAGAGCATTAGCTTGTTATAGAATCACCGAGAATTAATTTGATGCTCAATTTTGAGTAGTTTATACCTGTAGATTTGCATTGTAGAGTTTGGCTGCCATGCACTGCTCAAAACTGGATCACAAACAACCTCACTTTCCAGAACTTTGTTCAACCAGAACCTTCAGAATACTGATGCAAACAATGCCAAACTTAAAATGATTTTATCAATCTCAAATCAATGTTTGCAAAAGTGCAGAAATTATGCTTGAAAAATGCAGGAGATTTGCAGATTCCAGCCCAAACCCAATAGTTCCAATACTGGAAAAAATGACCTCAGAAGACTGCAAGATTTACAAACTGAACAAAAACTAATATAATTCAAGCGGCAACAACTACCAAAACATTCCAATAACTTCAGAAACCTAAACTGGGCAGATTTTTGCTGTCAACATTGTGCTGAAAAACTTATCAGAAACAACCTACAATTCATGCAGAAACTAATGAAACACAACTGAAATTTCTAGCTTAATTTTGCCAAGATATCAATTTCAATTTAGCTCAAACACAATCTCAAATCTCAATAAAGATAAAAAAATTTCAACTGAAATCTGACAAATCAGAATTTTATCATGGAAACTCCCAAGACTAAAAAAACAGAATCAATAATGTAGCCAATGAACTTGCAGAAAAAGGAAAGAGTATGGAGTTCGGGACATACTTCAGCTTTCTGGTAACACTTGATATTGGGCTGCAGGACAAATCCGACGCTTCAGCAAACGCTTTACCAGAGATGACTTACCAACATCTAGATACCCGACTACACCAGCTCGAACCTGTCAAAACATATAAAATATCTCACTTAGAAAAAATAACACAGGAGAAGCAGATATTAAGTCTGCAAGCCTTACACGGGAAGTAGCTCATTAACTTTCTCATTTCATCAACTAGTGTACCAAATAAGAATCTTATATTTTGTTATATAATTTCCAAATGTTGTTCATCAATACATTGGTACAAGAGCATGGCAATACAAATAATGCGTTTCTCAGAATTAGAGTTAGAATTTTCAAAAAAAAAATGCAAAATCTGTAAATCAAAAAACTTACCTCGATATCTCCCACAGCTATCAGTTGTAATATCTTCCTCGCTAATTGAATCTGCAAACTATAGACGATTGAAGAACTCTAAAAGGGGGTGGTAGGTCTTAGTTGAGAAAAAATCCCTAAAATTTGGGACTATTTGAAAATGTGGAGCTTGAGTTAATAGAAGGAGATGGTTGTTTGAGGGTGAATGAGATAAAGTTTATAGGTGAAGAAAAAACAAAACCAAATGTCGGAACTAGTCGAAGACTTGAAATGATTTTTTCGACGGAGGGATGGTTGTTGTTGTTGACAACTGTAGAAGGAGTGGTTGTTAACGACTGTAGTTGTTACAGAGTCAGAGGTTCTACAGCTGAGGTTAACGGCAGGATGGTCACAGAATCGGCGGTTGATGGATGTGCTCTTGTTTGTATCGTTACATACAGAGCGTTTGGGTGAAGGGGATGACTTTGCTCTTGTGTTTACTTGTTTTATTACTAATTAGGTAATAAAACAAAAATATATATTTATTAAAGTCAAAAATATATTGTGCTGAAAATATAGGGCTTTTAGCGCCACTTTTACCAAAATTCAGGGGCCAAATTTTAGGAGGGAAATAATAACCGTTCCCATTACATTTTTTTCAAGATCCGTTGCAATAGATACATTTATTGGAATGGTTATTATAAGTGTTGCAAAAGTAAAAACCCATGGGAATGGTTTCTAATTAATGGCATAGGTCTTATAGTCAAGGTGTGCTGGTATTACCCATGTAATAGTGCAACGGTTAGACCCGTTCCGGTGACCTATCTATAGGAACAGTCTCTAAACCGTTGCCAAAACATCCGTTGCACTAGGCCCATTTTTTGGTAGTGAGAAATGAAATGACCCTGCAGGGAATATACTCTAAGGTACCTCTTCACTCTAGTCTAGGAAAACCTGGCATAACCAACGTCAGGGTCTTAGCCTGACAATCAAGAATAGCATAATGAGGAGAGAACCAGTCCATGCTCAAGATAACATCGAAATCTACCATGCTGAGTAATAATAAATCAGCCCTGGTCTTAAAACCACCAAGAGTAATCAAACATGACTGATATACGCGGTCCACAACTAGAGAGTCTCCCACAAGAGTAGGTATATAAACAAGGGAACTCAAAGAATCCCGAGATATCCCCAAATTTGGACAAAAATAAGAGGACACATATGAATACGTAGAGCTTGGACCAAATAATACTGATGCATCCCTATGGCAGGCAGGGACAATACATGTGATGACTGATTCTAAAGCAACAACCTCGGAACGGGATGGAAGGGCATAGTATCTACCCTAGCCTCCCTCTCTAGGGAGACCTCTACCTCCACCTCGAGCTGACTGAGAAGGTAGAGTGGCAGCTGAGGCTGGAAGAATAGCCGGAGGATCCGGCGGAGCATATGGAGGCTGATAAGACCATGGAGGTGCACCCCTCCTGGCACTAGGCAATCTCTAATCACGTGACGAGTGTCACCACACTCAAAACAACCCCTTAGAGGATGCTGCGGTTGAGTCTGAATAGGAGTTGACCTGCTGGGCTGGCCAGAAATAGCACCTCGAACTGGAGGCACACTAGATACTGGTGGTGCATAATAGAACTTCTGAGGTCCAGGTGGGGCTGGAATACCGCTGGCTGCTGGAAGGGCTGAATGAACAGGGTGACCCACAAAGCTGGAGGCACACTAGATACTGGTGCTGCTGGTGCACGAGCTCCTGAAAAATTACCAGTTTCTCGAGACCTCTTGGCCTCTCTCCCCTCTTTTTCCTGAGCGAACATGCCCTTTACTCTCCTGGAAATGCTCATTGTCTGCTGGTAAGTGATATCCATCTCCAACTCTTTGGCCATACTGGTCCGGATACTAGGGTAGAGTCTCTCAATGAAGCGGCGAACCCGCTCTTTGACTGTGGCAACCAAGGCTGGTGCACGCCGAGCTAACGCGCTGAAACGGACTGCATACTCCCACACAGTCATAAAACCCTGGTGCAACTGCTCGAACTCCGCGCGTCATGTATCCTTGAGGCTCTGAGGGACATGCTCTCATAAAAACATTTTTGAAAATTGAGTCCAAGTGAGTGAGGCTGCCTCTTTCGGACTACTTAGATCATAGGCCCGCCATCACTGATATGCCGCTCCCCTCAGCTAGAAAGCGGTGAAAGAAACCCTACTGGTCTCCATAATTCCCATAGTGCGAAGAGTACAATGACACTCCTCAAGAAATCCTAGAGTGTCATTTGAAGCTAGTCCACTAAAAATAGGTGGGTGGTACTTCTTGTACCTCTCAAGTCTGAGTTGCTCTTCCTCAGAAGAAGCTACCCTGGTCCCATGTTGTACCGGAGCCACTGGGGGCATAGGAATATATTTTGGGGCCTGATCAACCTGGCCCCTCGTCTCAGGAGTGCGGGCTGCGGGAGTTTGTGCCCCTCCCCCGGCCTGAGATTTAGCGGGAGCTATCAGAAGTAGTCTAGCCTGATCTAGAGTGCTGAACATGCTCATCAAATGAGCTAAAGTCTCATGTAAGGCCGGAGCAGCAATAGGGACCTCCTATGTAGTCTCTCTAGCTGGGGCTGCTATAGGCTCATCTGTCGCTGCTCTCGTCGGTGCTCGGGCTCCACCACGTGGTCGTCCTCTACCCCGACCCCTGCCTCTGGCAGCTCTGGCAGGGGGCTCGGGTGCCTGGTCGTCAGTCCTTCCAGTACGGGTCCTCACCATCTGTGGGAAAGAATATAATACAATTTTAGAATTTTTTTTATGTCAATAAATTGCACGACAAGGAAATCAAAGAAATATGATAGTTCTTAGCAGCTACATAGCCTCCCGAAGATAGATAGAACGTCTCCGTACTAATCCGTGAGACCCTAATAAACCTGCTTGTGACTTGTGACTCCTATGAACCTAGACGCTCTGTACTAACTTTTCACAACCCGATTTAACCTCATAAAGGCATCGTGACGGCACCTAGTCTCTACGACTAGGTAAGCCTAATTGTGGAAAAGATATTAAATAGAAACAATAAAATAAAGACGGAATAAATTAAATATACTAATGAAACATCGTCCACTTGGCACATACACAATGTAACTTCGCAAAACCAAGAATATCACAAACAGTCACAAGCTTCTAACACTATTGTAGCTCTAGCAAAAACTGGAAAAAAAGTACATAAGAACGTTTCTACAAGATGGAATAGAAGGAGACTCGGAGGATTCTGTGGACGTGGCAGAAATACCTTGCAGTCTCCCGGAATCAGCAGCAACAACTAACCACGAGGCTGATAGCTCGTACCTTGATCTACACACGAAAACATGTGCAGGAAAGGGTATGAGTACACCACATTTGGTACCCAATAAGTGCCAAGCCAAACCCCGGTCAAGTAGTGACGAGGTTAGGTCAAGGATCTACCGAATTTCTAAATAAGTCAGTTTAAAATAGTACAAAAGAAAGGTAATGTCTATATAAATAGTTTAAGAAAAACAATATAAGTTTACAGTAAGAAAATCCTCGGCTCAACATAATATATATCACAAAGTGGAATCTCCCAGGATATCGTCGCGCAGTTCCAAATGATTATGCAGTACAAGGGGAAAGCTCCAGAATACGTCCGTAGTCCCAATTTAAATATGCAATGCGAATGAATGCCGGATAAGGTTTATTTAAACAGTTCAGGAGAAAAGTCACGAACAAAACACTGGATAAGAGTAATTTCACATGGTGCACATAGTATCAAATAGGAATTTCATTTAAATCATGTAGACATGATCCTCCCTAATCTAAACTACACAATTAGCACATTAAAAAATGAGGTAAGAGTGAAATGATTTATGGTATGGAAGGAAAAAATGGAATTTTAGCAACAATGGCCCGTGCACGTACTCGTCACCTCACGTACACGACGCTCATACCACAAATAATATCAAAACAACCTAAGGGAAAGTCCCCAACACAGAGTTAGGCAAGCCACTTACCTCGACTGTTCTACTCAACTCAAAACCACACTCTTGCCATGAGTACCCGACTCCGAATGGCCCAAATTTTTTCAATTCAATTGCATAATGTAAATATCATTGTAAGAAATTAACCTAGCTAATTAGTTCAACACTAATGCACGAAATAAGGAAAATTTCCCAAAAAGTCCACTGGGCCCACACCTCGGAATTGAGTGAAAGTGACAAATTCAGAACACCCATTCACTCACGAACTCACTCGAACAAGAATCATCGAAAACCGATGTCAAAATCTCATTAAATTCTCGGATTTCGAGTTGGGGATCTTCCTCCCATTTTAATGATTTTCACCCAAACTTATTGATTGAATGGAAGAAATTGCTATATATTCATGATATACAACTGAAATAAGCTTAGTAATTGTTACCTATAGATCTTCTCCTCAAAACCCACTCAAAATCTACTAATCCCGAGCTCCGAATCATTTTTTAGAAGATATGAATTTCAAGCCCTCGAATGTAGTATAACTGCCAAGCGATCACTAGGCCGCATTTGTGAAATTCTTGCCGCACCTGTGAGCCTGGCTGATCCAGGCCCATTCCGCATCTGGGATGGCCCCCTCTGCACCTGTGTGTACGCACCTGCGGCGCCCCTTTCATAGGTGCGAAACACTAGCACCATCAATGCTTCAGTTGGTTTTTAAGTTCAAAACCCAGCCCGTCGAACATCCGAAACATCTCCGAGGCCCCCGGGACCTCAACCAAAATTACCAACCAGTCCTAATACCTTATCCAAACTTATTCGAGCCTTCAAAACACATCACATAACATCAAAATCACCAATTATGCATGGATTCGAGCCTAAGAACTTATTAAATTCCTAAAATCTAAAACCGATGAAGAAACAAATCAAAACTAGTACAAATGACCTCAAATTTTAAAGACGGGTCATAAATGACCATTCCGGACCCGTCTTCCCACCGTTCCAACAACGATCTGATTTCTAAAGCTTAAACTCATATGTAGGGACTATGTATCAAAAAACTCCCCAAATTTTCGCAACGAATCATTCCGACGAGTCCCATAAGTAGATATAAAAGTGGGGAAAACAGTTAGTGTATCGAGGCACTAACTCTCAAAACAGTCGACCGGGTCGTTACATACATATATATACATATACATGTAAATACGTCTATATAACGTCATCTGGTCTTGGGTCAATGTACATGTATAAATGAATAAAATTCATGAAAATATGTTAATAATCTCAATATTTGATGAGTTGGTATTTTACCAACTTATCTCCTCTCAATATTTAAACTTTGGTAAAATTTTGATACGAAACTAGGACATTTTCTGAGGATTATTGGCAATTTTCCGGTATCATGTGATTTGGAGAAGAAATGGAAGAAATAAAGTCAAAATGGGAAAAAATGATGAAAAATGACTGAATCCAGATACTCTTCGCAATCGCAAGGTCTGGTCCGCGATCGTAGAAGTCAATGAAAATGTGAATCGCGATCCCAATGTTGTTTACGCGATCGCGGAGAAGGAATTGGCCACCAGCCCCTGAAGTGTTCTACGCGATCACAAAGGTTGTCACACGATCGCAGAAGCTAGAGAGTTGACTCTACGCGATCGCAGAGGTTTAAGACCCGAGCCTACGCGATCACAATCATGGTTCCGCGATCGCGAAGCATTAAAATTTGGCGAAAATTGGGTAGTTTTGGCATTTCATATTTTTATCCCCAAAACCATTCTTATACACGACCTGGAAGATATTTTGGGATATCTTTGGACATTGTAAAACATATTTTGAGTCTTGGAGACTAAAGAATAACAAGTCTTGAAGCTAGGACTTGCACAAACACTTTGGATTTGAAGATTTCAACCTTGTGGTTAAGGATTTCTTACCCATTTATGTTTATTTCTTTATTTCCTTGATTTTTATTGAATATCTAAGTGTGTAGTATTTGTTTCCGACACTTGAATCTTGTTTATGGAAATATTCATATTTAAAGTGTGGATTAAATACCTTGTTGTGCTTATGTATTGGATGATTTTCATATATTTATGAAGTGAGTTATTGTTACTTTAATTATTCTTGTTCTTTAATGTTTTCAAAAGGATTAGCTAACCCTAGGAATCGCTCATTAACTCCGAATTAATTTTGGAAAAGATAATTTGGGGTTGGAAAATATTAATAAACAAGAAATTGAGGCTTTAACCCTCATTTTATAGATTCTACATGGGGATAGGATTGAACTACTTGTAGCCATATCGGAGTGTGCTTAATCTCTTAGTTTAGGAATAATTCAATTAGAAAGTCTTATTAGTCGTTGGAAAAATCTAATTAAGAATTATTATCTGTGGCTAATTAACATAAACTCGCTTATATTTGTAAAACCGTGAAATACATTTGATCGTTACTTGAGTGTAATACCCGATGCATTCATTCTTGTTTCCATTGATCATTTTACTTTATTTATAGGTTAGTTTATATTTTCGCGTTTAGTTATAAACATTTTCAAAATCAAAATACATTTCTTTGGCATTGCGCGATAAGTGAAAATTTTCTTACATTCCTAATCGCCTCCATATTGTTCTCTGTGGGATTCGACCCCAACCTTATTGGGTTACTATATTTGACATCGATAGCTTTACACTATTTTAAGGTGTAATTTGAGCGTATCAAATTTTGGCTCCATTGTCGTGGAACAATTGGCGTAATTTAGAATATTAGAGAAATAAGCATAAGTGCTTTGGTCCAAAATTGTGAATATTAGTGTAATTATTTTTATTAACTTCGTCCATTTTTCTTGTTTGTTCCTTGTTTATTTTCTTAATTTTTGATAAAAAAAAGTATGGTATCATATAATGAAAATTGGTCGGATGATAGTTGTTCATACTTTGATGACCCTTGTCCTTATTGTGGAGGAGCAAACTCGTGGAATAATTGTTTAAATTCTCCCGGGGATGGATTTTGCGCACAATCTCAAACCCATGAGTGGAGTATTTATGATAGGTGTGGTTTCCAAAATGGTCATTGGTATGATTGTGTATATTTGTTCGTCCCTTCCCCAAGCACCCTCTATGATGAGTCTACTTTTTGTGATGGAAACTTTAGGGGTGAAGAAGTGGAGGAAATTGAGCATGGTAGAAATGGAGAGTTCAAGCTCATGTTGTAATGCTTACTTGAAGAAGGAAACCATGAGCAAAATGCCTTGGAATAACTTTTGGAGACTAGTCTCCAAAATGATTTGGCACTTGAAAGGTTGCACTCAAAAGTGGATGCAATGATTGAAGCTTCAAGGTTTCAAAAGGTCGTGGAGGTGAGTGATAGCCAAGAACCTTCCTCGGAATTTGAAGTTGAAAATTCTTCCTTGGTACTTGAACAAAACCAAGAAGAACTCTAAAATGCTCAAACTGAGAGGATGATGCTCATGTTGGAGGCCATTCTTGAAAATGAGGAAAAGCACAACTTTGCAGTCGAGGGCTTGAAACATGAAGTGACTCAAAATGATGAGCACATCCTCACTTTGGAGGATAAAATGCAAGCATTGATGGAGGCTCATCATTCCTCTCAAGTTGAAAGTGTGGATGGAAGACAAGAATAGTCCGATTTCGAGGGTGCGAGTGAGCTTTACTTTGAGGAATCAAGACTTGAACATCCGCTAACCGACTCCATGAGTGTTAGTGATGCCGAGAAAAATATGGAATTAGAGTCAACCGGGGTGATTGATTATTTGGTTGAAATTGACTCTATTCCGGGGGAAAAGGAGGATGTCAAAATCCGGGAAAAATTGAAGTTGGTGGTTTGAAGGCACATTCCAAGCATTTTTCAATATTGGAATTGTGTGGAAAAATGAAAGTTGAACTACTTGAATCAATGGAGTGTTGCGAGGAAGAAATATTCATACCATACATCTTACAATTTGACGAAACAAGAAAGCAAAATGACATTCCTCACATGAAAGCCAAGAAGTGCAAAATGAAGAATTTAAGGCTTGGTTCGATCGTCTATTTACCACCCCCGACCGCCCGTGGTCACAAGCTTGATTCCAAGCTAGGTGCGCAATTCATATCATCCAAGTGGCGAGAAAAGTGGTAAAGTGATTTGCGTCGTGCCACGATGTTAAATGCGGCGTTTGGTGGGAGGCAACCCATTGTTTTTCAAAAATTTGGGTCATTTTTGAAAATTTCTTTTTTTAGAATAGCTTATTATATTTCCTCTAACAAATCTCCCGAGTTTCAGAATTTTTGGAGTTGATTTGAGCAAGTCGAGGTGATCGGATAGCCAAATACAGTGCAAAAGAAGCAACAAAAATACTGGGCAACACACTGCCCAAGTATGCGGTGCCTCCAATTTAATTTGCGATCGCAGATGGGTCGCATAAGGCAAAAATGCGATCGCATAACTGACAAGAAAATTTAACAAAAAGTTGATTAATCGCGATGGGAAGATTTAGTACGCGATCGCGGAGAATAGAGAATTATCTTACTCTTCGCGATCGCAGGAAAGCTCACGAGATCGCGGCATTTGAGATAAATAACTCTCCGCGATCGCAACATACTGCTCACGATCGCAATGAACAGGTAAAATTTCTAGTTCAAAAACTCCTGAAGAAATTGAACACACCCATTTTCTTAAAACACACAACACAACGAAGAAAAAAATCCCCTACCCCTTGAACCCCCAAAACGGTCACAATCGAAGTTCACTTCAAATTCCATCGCATGATTCCTTCATTACCCTCCAGGTATATCAATTCCCACCTCCATGCTCAGTTTTATTTTCAATTATTATGGTGAATTAAAGGATTGGTAGCCTTATTTTCGAATTTTAGGGCTTGAAATTTTGCTTACTTCGCCAAAGGTTATTGTTGGGTTCTTTTTGTGTGCTTGCTTGCTGTGTGAGTTTGGTTCAGAGTTAGAGTGAAGGTCTATGAAATTTTGGGGTGAAAATTCATGATATAGTGGTCTGAAATGGCTGAGTAAAATGAAACATACAACCTGTTCAATGAAGTGGCTAAGTAAACTGGTACTGGGCGAGGAAGAAGAACCTCGCGATCGCGATGGCCCATTCCGCGATCGCATAGTTCTATTCCTACTGAAGGCCTGAAATTTCACATCGCGATCGCGTACAAGTCCTTGCGATCATGTAGCTTAAGCACACCTGCAAGCCAACTTTGTTCTCTGCGATAGCATGAACAGATCCGCAATCGCGTAGCTTCATTGTTTCTTCCTCTTCTCGATCGCGTTGTGTTCACTGCGATCGCGATTCAGTAGCTCCCGGACAGCAAACCAGTAGCTTTACCAATTCTATTCCTGAAGCTTTCTAACCCGCTTGTTTGGCCTAAATACCTCTAAATGCAATGCTTTAAGTGCCCATATGGTTGTTTCACATATATACTTTTGTTGTAGGCACTTTGAGCTCTAAAATGGACTTGACAACAAGTGAAAATGTTCAAGTATCCGTCGCACAAGCTGTCGTAGAGGAATATTTTGATGTTGACACATTCTCATCCCTAAGATACTCTCAACACTATGACAAGCAACTATCCAAAAGCATGATTAGGGAAAAAGGTATCCTCCTTACCGACCTTGAAAGCCGATAGCCCGAGTTCCATGCGATATTAACAACAAGTGGATGGGTTTGATTTGCAGAAGAGCCCAGGACAACCAACCACGAAGTCGTCAGAGAGTTTTATGAAAATGTTGTAGAGACGGACTTCGAAATTGAGTTGGTGGCTATTGTCAGAGGAAAATAAATCCTTTTTAGTCCAGAGCTGATCAATGCACATTAGAATCTCACAAATGCTAACAATCAGGTGTACAGTGATCGAGCTCAGAAGTTGGGTACCCAGTGGTTCGTCGATCTCTAGCATGGTGGAGAGGTGCCAAACTGGATACAGAATCACTCCAAGATCGAGTCTTCAGATTTGATTGCGGAGGCCAAGACTTGGCTCTCCATTATTTGTGCTCGCATCATGCCTTAAAAAATGAGACAGAGGTGACACTTGAGAAGGCAAGAGTGATCTGTGCTATCATGGAGGGTATACCGGTGAACGTAGGTCATCTCATTGCCGATGATATAGCAGAGGTGGTAAAATATCGGACCAAGAGCTTATTTTTCTCATCCCTAATCATCCAATTATACTAAGATGCAGGGGTGGTGCTAAAACCTACAGAAAAGGAAAAGAACCCGGAGAAGCTCATCCATCCACTACTGAGAAAGGGAACATGAAATGCGTAGAAGAAAAGGAAGATTGACATAGCATCTCCCGTTTTTGGCCAGTTCACTGACACCATCAGTGAGATACCTGAGGCTCTTGCAGATGCCACTAAGACTTTCACAACTATCACACCACTTGGGCAGGGACCTCTTACTATCAAGTGTATCTCTAGGCAGGTTTATGGCATGGATAAACAGGTACGCCAACTTGTAGCTGGTCTTCCTTCTGCACCACCCGAAGAGGTTACTTCTGCAGGTTCAACAAGCCATGCAAGGCTCCCGACTGTATCATACCTTGCCAAGGTGCAGCAGGCCATCAAAGCCAAGCTGGGAAAGATTGAAAGAAGGCAATAAAAGCAGAGGGAGTATGAAAAGAAGAAGAGCAAGTTCCTCACCAAGATCATGAGCACATTGAGGAAAATCTGTGGCCCGGAAGAGGCTGAGGATTTTTAGCTTGCACCTCCCAGTTCATCCAGTGATGAGTGATGACATTCATAGAGCACCCCCTTCATTTTCTTCTTATCTTGAATAGTTGCATTGGGACAATGCAATATTTTCAGTTGGGGGTGGCTCTTATATGATTGTGTGGAATATTGAAATTTTTGTTTTTGGACTGATTGTGAACTTGTGTAGATTGGTGGATATTTTTAGTTTATTAATGATATTTTGTTAAGTTAACATTTTCTCTTTCTTTTTATAGTTTTCTTGTTTTTGTTTTTATTTTTGTTTATATATAGTAGCATTAATGAAATTCCTTGGTTTTTCTTTCTACCACGGTTCTTTTCCAAGAAAATTATTTTCGGTGACCGGGTGACTTTTCCCTATGATGGATGGAGTGACAAATTTCCTAAGGGATTAGTCTTGTTTAGTTTTTTTTTTTTAGTTTAGAAAGTAAATAATTTTTTAAGTAGATAGTTTAGTAGCAAGTGGTGAATAAATTGGTTTTTGGGGTATAGTCTTGTGCCCATAAGCCAATATGTGACTTGTTTGGTACAAATATATTTTAAACCTTGGCATATGAGTCTTTAAAAAAAATTGATGAAAATGAATGATTAAAGTAATATTCCTTGTTTTGATTTTTAGATTCTAGTTTTGGTTCTTTGATTCACTAAATAGCTTTTTAGGCTACATGTGACTTCCTTGAGTTTCATTGGTTTCAATTGGATTTTGGATTTATATTCTATTTGAGTTTTCATGTGCCATGTGTGGTGAGTTAAAATTGTGAAGTTATTTTGCACCATTTATGGTCTAGAACTTGCCCGGAATGTGCTTCAGGGTGACTTCTTAGATTAACTTGGTATGAAAACTGATATTAGGCCTTCCTTGGACCATTTTTGTGCCTAAATTTCCTACCCATGAATATTTTCCCTAGTCAACCCTTTTGAGCCTTTTAACTTTTTCTTTGGCAAACATGTTACAAGCTTCTTATTGATTTTCTTGTGGATCCATACCTCCCTAAGTAATTTCAAGTATGAATATAGGCTAAAAGCCTAAGTTTGAGGATGGAGGTTGGAAAAGTTGTGATATGGAGGCTTCTCAAAGAGTGAAGAGTGTTATATAAAAAAAATGATGATGAAATTTAAAGAAAGAAAAATATATATAATGGAAGGATGAATAAAAGGAAGACTAGGTGATATAAAAAAAAGAGAAAAAAGTGTGAAAAAAAATTCTTTAAGGAAGTGGACTTTGACTTTTAAAGAAGTGTATTGCTTAGAGATGTTTTGAGTCACTCTCACCAAATTGTTCCACACCTTGACCAAAAGCCTGAACTACGACCCTTTAAGTCCTAATTAATTTGGAACCAAGTATGTCTACATTAGTGGAGAAATACATAAAGGGAAAGCCTATGGTACTACATGTGTGCATTTGAATATCTTTGTGAGAGAGAGAGTTCAGTGTTTCCATTTGATATCCCATTTGTGTTTTGAATTGAAATTCATGAGTGTGGGATTATCTCTTAAAGTGTGAGGGTACATGAGACTCGAGTTGTGAATTTAATCCCATTTTCAATTTGTAGAAATGAGCGAGGGAAGAAAATAGTGATAGGGAGGCAAATTTTTAATCTTTAGTGTCATGACTTGGTCGTTACTTTGATTGATGTGGTCTTCTGAAAATGAAATAAAACGTGCAAAAAGTTACTGATTCATATGCTTTGGATTAATTGTTGGTACCAACCGAAGTCATTAGATTGATCTTGAATTGACACTTTTTGACTTGAAATGATACTTGGTATGCCATGGAGCTTAAGTGATGATTTGCATAAATGTGCTCCTAGTGTTTGAATTGCTTGAGGACAAGAAATAATTTAAGTTTGGAGGTTTGATGAGTTGGTATTTTATCAACTTATCTCCTCTCAATATTTAAACTTGGTATAATTTTGATAAGAAACTAGGACAATTCTGAGGATTATTGGTAATTTTCAGGTATCATGTGATTTGGAGAAGAAATGGAAGAAATTAAGTCAGAATGGGCAAAAAATGATGAAAAATGACTGACGCCAGATACTCTTCACGATCGCAAGGTCTGGTCCGCGATCGCAGAAGTCAATGAAAATGTGAAACACGATCACAATGTTGTTTACGCGGTCGTGGAGAAGGAATTGGTCACCAACCCATGAAGTGTTCTACGCGACAGCAAAGGTTGTCACGTGATCCTAGAAGCTGTAGACTTGACTCTACACGATCACAAAGGTTTAAGACCTAATCCTACGTGATCGCAATCATGGTTCCGCGATCGCGAAGCATTAAAACTGGGCAAAAATTGGGTAGTTTTGGCATTTCATATTTTAATCCCCAAAACCATTCTTATACACGACCTAACAGATCTTTTAGGATATCTTTGGAAATTGTAAAACATATTTTGAGTCTTGGAGACTAAATAAGAACATGTCTTGAAGCTAGGGTTTGCACACACACTTGGGATTTAAAGATTTCAACCTTGTGGTTAAGGATTTCTTACCCATTTATGTTTGTAACTTCATTTCCTTTATTTGTATTGAATATTTAAGTTTTTAGTATTTGTTTCCAACACTTGAATCTTGTTTATGGAAATATTTATATATAAAGTGTGGATTAGATACCTTGTTGTGCTTATGTATTGAATGATTTTCATATATTTATGAAGTGAATTATTGTTACTTTAATTATTCTTGTTCTTTAATGTTTCCAAAGGGATTAGCTAATGCTAGGACTCGCCCATTAACTCCGAATTAATTTTGGAAAAGATAATTTGGGGTTGGGAAAGATTAATTAACAAGAACTTGAGGGTTTAACCCTCATTTTATAAAGTCTACCTAGGGATAGGATTGAACTACTTGTAGCCATATCCGAGTGTCCTTAATCTCTTAATCAGGTTAGGAATAATTCAATTAGGAAGTCTTATTAGTCTTTGTAAAAAGCTAATTAAGAATTATTATATGTGTCTAATTAACATAAACTCGCTCATATTTATAAAATCGTGAAATACATTGGATCTTTACTTAAGTGTAATACTCGATTCCTTCATTCTTGTTTCCATTGATCATTTTACTTGCTATCTAAGTTAGTTTATATTTTTGCATTTAGTTATAAATATTTTAAAAATCAAAATTTATTTGTTTGGCATTGCGTGATAAGTGATAATTCTCTTACATTCCTGATCGCCTCCATATTGTTCTCTATGGATTCTACCCCAAACTTGTTAGGTTACTATATTTGACATCGATTTCTTTACACTATTTTAAGGTGTAATTTGAGCGTATCAATATTCCTTTCGGATAAACTTTGGTTAACTACGTATTATTCTGAGACACATGAACATAAGATATAATAATGTGTCACATGGGAATCAAGAACACAGAGACCCCTAGTATTTCTATGAATAGAGTGGTTTATGAAAACTTTGTGTTTGCTCGTTTTTACGGTATAATTTGGATCACGCTAAAGAGAAAGAGGAGATAGCCTTACATACCTGATCTTGGAAATATCAATATACTTCATGTAGATTGAACCATAAGAATCTATGTTTACACATGACCTAGCATGTACAAGTTTGCAATCATCATCAGGGACAACTGCTTCAGAACACCAAGTGCTCATGTAAGAAGTGTTTTCTTGATCAAAGATGAAATGCACAATTTCCATCACAACACGGAATTCATTTGGATTTAAACGTGATATCCACATGCTTTTTGAAGATTCAAAAGCATGATCTTTGTGGAAGAGATAGAAAGATTGTCTTGGAGGCCCATGTCTTTAAGGATATTCACATAAGGCAGGTAGAGCGAAGGGAGTTCAAAAGCAAATGGGGAAATATTAATTGAGGAAAGCTCGATGATGAAGTATCAGATCAAAGGTTTCAAGTACGACATATTTAAAGTGTAACTTCATCATTTCTAATATTGTGTCTTTTTTTTTTCTTGTTTTTGTTTTATTTTTTTGGATAATTTCACTTTAGATATTCTTTATGGGTTACTTATGAGAGATCGACACCAAGGAGGTTTTGTCCATGTGTCCTCCATGTTTAATTTCCTAAAGTAAGAGTCATTAAATGTTTCTCCAAATGCTTCCATGTGGGTGCTTTGTCCCCACCTATTAATTATCCACAAATTCTTAATAACATGGTTAATCTCCCATTAAACAAATAACTAACCAATTACACACATTCTATCTTGCTAGGCTTAGTAATATTATAATTAATCCCCCTTTACAACGTGCATAGCATCGACGCAATAACGGGGTGTAACATCAACGTAATACTATGAGGCGTAACATTAATGTACTATTATTAAAATATTAATAAATAATAGTACCATATAAAATGAATACATACTTGTTATTTCATTTAAACTGTCACGACCCAAAATTCTAACCCGACCGTGATTGCGCCTATCTTGGAACTAGGCTAGCCAACAATCACATATTTAAAATTTCTTTCCAAAATCCCAACCATTTTCAAATTTTCATAGACGTAAATAAATTATTGAATCAATTAAGCAAAAAAAACAATTAAACAGTCTAAAACCATCCCAAGATTCAGAGTCAACATGTCATGAGTATCTAAGGAATATACCAAAAATTTTACTATTATAATACAAAACCTTGGAACGAAGAACTAGGTACACAATAAGAAGGGAAAACAGAGATTTCTCTGGACGTAGAACAACTACCTCTATATCTCGACTCCGACTCCGCACAGAAACAGATGACTAACGCTAGGTATCAGCACCTGTATCTCCACACAGGGGTGTACGAAATAATGTAAGTACCCCAACTCAGTAGTAATGGAAATAAATCAAGTCTAAGCAGTAAGAAACACATAAAATCAAATCATCAATTCACAATAAGTATAGCCTTTCTTTCCAACAGTATATATATATATATATATATATATATATATAATCAACATGCCTTAAAAGCCATCTTCAGTAAAATCCTTTGAAAAATGTGTTTTCCAACAATTTCAGAAATAAAAATACTCGAAGGATTTAGTGTAAAATAAAATAAATCATAAGTAGCCCTTCGGGCCAAAACATGAATCATAAATCGACCCTTGGGCAGAACATCAGTCATCATACCTCACAGTCACTGAGTATCAGCCCCTCGGGTAACCTCACTGCCACTCATGCCTCCCAATCACTTGGAACTCGCACTCAATAGGTACCTGCACTCACCAGGGGTGTGTACAAACTCCGGATGGGCTCCTTCAGTCAGAGCGCTAATATAAAGCCACCTCATAGCATATCATATCCTCCCAATCAGGCCCTCAGCCTCACTCAGTCAGAAACTCTCAAAACCCCTCGGGCGTATCAGTAAAATGGGGTACTCAACCCAAAATATCATTTTATATCTCAAAATAGTGTAAATAAGGCTGAGTTTCGAAATCAGTTAAACAGAACGTGATTGCGTGTAAATCATATGTCAACACAGTGAGGAAAATAGCAGTAAAAAACCCCAAGGGATTAGGCCCCAAACATAATTTAACATATGATTCAGAGTAAAATACGCAACTCAATAGTTGCCGCAGAGAGGACCAAGTCAAGTCCAAAGATCAGTGCACGCCACACACTCGTCATCTGACATGTGCGCCATTCTAAAAATAGTAAGAAATACGAAGTCCGGGGTTTCATACCCTCAAGACAAGATTTATAGCCATTACTTACCTCCACCGGGCCAGAATACTAATTCGTGTTGCTCTTGCCCCTAGAATTTGCTCCCGATTACCCCGAACCTAACCAAAACTAGATTAACATCATCAATATACGCTAAAGGAATAAATGTGACGACCCAAGGGGTCATCACCTGTTTTATTACCCAATTCCGTACTCCCTAGGCCTTGAAAACCTCATCTGTAGTTGCCTCGATTTTTGTGCACAGTACGACGCATAGCTGGACAACTTAAATATGAAATTCTGTGAAATATGCTAAGATTTAATATTAAAATGAATAAATTTGACTTCGGTCAACATTTTGGGTAATCAGACCCGTGATTTGGCGGTCCCGGAGGGTCCGTAGGAAAATGTGGAACTTGGGCGTATGGCCTGAATCGAATTCCGAGGTCCCAAGCCCGAGAAATGAAATTTTGAGTAAAACTATTTTCTAAAAATATTCAAGGAAATTGAAAATAAAATCTGATTAGAAAGTGATGGTATTGGGACCGTGTTTTGATTATGGCGCTCGGTACAAGTCTTATATACGGTTTCATTCCTTTTTGTAAAGTTTGGTTGAAAACGGATTTCGTTTGACGTGTTTCGGGCATAAAATGGAAAGTTTGATGTTTTATGAAATTTCATAGAATTCATGGATTTTGAGGCCTAATTCGATGTGTATGGTGTTGTTTTGGTGATTTGATCACACGGATAAGTTCGTAGGATGTTGTGGGATTTATCTGTAAAATTTGGTATCATTCCGAGTTGTATAGGTCAGTTCGGCACGTTGTTACCGAAGTTTAGAAACCTTAAAATTTCTAAGTTGGGTTCTTGAGGTTGGGGTGTGATTTCGAGTTTTAGCTTGTTTTGAGTGTTCGTAGGGCTCGAGCGAGTCTGTAATATGATTTGGGACTCGTTGGTATATTTAGACTAGGGCTCGGGTGGGCCCAGGTGCCTTCCAGGCACCTAACAGGGTAAAAACTAGCAAACAAGGCTGCTGGTGCACCTGCTATGGTGTGACCGCATGTGCGGTTTCCCAACATCGCAATTACGAGACTGCCGGTGCAGTCCCAAGCATCGCAAGTGCGATTACCAGTGGCCTGACCATCCACCACAGGTGCGGTCTCCACTTCGTAGGTGCGATTCCGGACCACCAAGCCCAATTCCGCAGGTGCGGTCCCCAGAGCTGCAGGTGCGAGTTCACTGTTCAGGCATTGAGTTTTAAAAACGGGTTTTAAACCCATTTTTCTCATTTTCCATATTCTTCCTTGGGAGATTTCCTCCATTTATAAGATCTATCAACCAGGTCTCATAAGGTAAGTGAATTCCACCTGGAAATTTGTTTCATGCATGCATCCTAGCCTAATTAACTACATAAACTAGTGGAAAAATTCAAGAAATTGGGTAGTAACCTAGAACTTGTGATCACTTTAGAATTTTATGTGAATTGGCCATGAAATCAAGTAAAAATCGTATATTTATGATCCTTAGGCTTTGGGTGAGTGTTCCCTTTGAGATTTTAAAGAATCCGAGCGAGAGGGCCTGGGGTCGAATTTTGATAATTTTGGAAGAATGCTAGGAAATGGATAATTAGGCCGTGAAGTTGAATCATTGAATCCTTATTGATATACTTGAGTTGATTATGTTTAGATAATACCATTCCAGAGTCGAATTCTAAAGGAAAGGCGGTGTTAGAGGGTTGATTGCTATACTTTGGACCCGAGGTAAGTGTTTGGTATAACCTTAGCTTGAGGAATATGAGTTGAGGATAGTTTGCTACTTGATAATTATCAAATACGATGTATAGGCATGGTGACGAGTATCTATATATTGGTGTCTAGCATGACCGTGAGTCCTTATATTGTGAATATTCTGATTTTGTGGTAATTTCCATGCTTAATTGATAATTTCTATATGTTGTGAAGAGTATGTGAAGGGAATTGTAATCTTTAAACTCTATTGGAGCATTGTCTCGGATTGTAATACGAATGATGAAGATATTTATCCTTCCGTGCCATGTTTATATTTATTATGCACGAGGGGACATTCGGTGCCATGTTTATATTTATTATGCACGAGGGGACATTCCGTGCCATGTTTATATTTATTATGCACGAGGGGACATTCCATGCCATGTTTATATTGTTATTATGCACGAGGGGACGTTCCGTGCCATGTTTGTATTTATTATGCACGAGGGGACATTCCATGCCATGTTTATCTTGTTATTATGCACGAGGGGACGTTCCGTGCCATGTTTGTATTTATTATGCACGAGGGGACATTCCATGCCATGTTTATCTTGTTATTATGCACGAGGGGACGTTCCGTGCCATGTTTGTATTTATTATGCACGAGGGGACATTCCATGCCGTGTTTATATTTATTATGCACGAGGGGACATTCCGTTCCATGTTTATATTGTTACTATGCATGAGGGGATGTTCCATGCCATGTTTATATTTATTATGCACGAGGGGACATTCTGTGCCATGTTTATATTTATTATGCACGAGGGGACATTCTGTGCCATGTTTATATTGTTATTATGCATGAGGGGACGTTCCATGCCATGTTTATATTTATTATGCACGAGGGGACATTCTGTGCCATGTTTATATTTATTATGAACGAGGGGACATTCTGTGCCATGTTTATATTGTTATTATGTACGAGGGGACATTCTGTGCCATGTTTATATTTATTATGCACGAGGGGACATTCCGTGCCATGTTTATATTTATTATGCACGAGGGGACATTCTGTGCCATGTTTATATTGTTATTATGCACGAGGGAAAATTCCGTGCCATGTTTATATTGTTATTATGCACGAGGGGACATTCAGTGCCATGTTTATATTGTTATTATGCACGAGGGGACATTCTGTGCCATGTTTTACATTGATTATGCACGAGGGGACATTCAGTGCCATGTTTATATTGTTATTATGCACGAGGGGACATTCTGTGCCATGTTTTACATTGATTATGCACGAGGGGACATTCTGTGCTGGGTTTATATTGATTATGCACTAGGGGATATTCCGTTCCGTATTCTACATTGTTATTATGCACGATGGGACATGTCGTGCCGCATCCTTTACTATTTAATCTGTGTTTTCATTTCCCGTAATTATTTTAAGATATTTCAGGTTGTTGCTTCGTTTCTATCATTTCAGTATTTGCTATCTCTTATCCCCCAGCATGTTTTCCCTGTAGTTGTATCCTTGTTTAGTTTATGCTATATTATTGAACTGCACAGGTACACTTTGTTGTCGTGTCTTAGCCTCGTCACTACTTCGCCGAGGTTAGGCTCGGCACTTACTCAGTACATGGGGTCGGTTGTACTGATGCTACACCTGCACTTCTTTATGTTGTCCATATTATGCAGCCGTACCCAGAGGACATCATTAGTGGGAGTGTCTTCCAGCTTATCATAGAGTCATCAAGGTATAACCGCTGTTGTTCGTGGGCCTTGGTGTCTCTTCCATCCCTTTTGTCTTCGATCCTGTCTTATTTTTTCCTCTCGCTTCAGAGGCAGATATGTATTTCCTTCCAGACTTGTATTTAACACTCTTATAGACAATTCGTGAGTCGGTGACCCCAGGTTTTGGGAAAAACTTACGCATTGTTGTATTATGTTGTCCTTATTTAGCGTGAAACCATATTATTTCCACTGTTAAATTGTGAACCGTTTAGTTTATCCTATTAAATTCATGTTAATATGCTAGTTTATTTATTTACGTTGGCTTGTCTAGCGGGTTCATCGTTAGACGCCATCACGGCCCGATGGTGGGATTTTAGGGCGTGACAAGTTGGTGTCAGAGCACTAGGGTACCTAGGTCTCACAACTCACGGAGAACTTGGTAGAGTCTGAGGGATCGATAAGAAGACGTCTGTATTTATCCCCCAGATACTGCAAAGTTAGGATGACTCCATATTTCTTTTCCTCTCTATTGTGCGCTATGAATTCTGAGTACTGATTGAGTTTCTATTATATTCTCTCGAAAATGGCGAGGATGCGTGCTTCCTTCTACAGCTCCTACTCGGGGTCGAGGTCTAGGACGAGGCCGTGCTAGAGGTAGAGTCGGGGCCGGGCTTCGCCTAGAACAGCAGCCCTAGTGGAGGACCCTCAGTTCTAGTCTGACGAGGAGGTCCCAGTTCCGGCAGTCCGAGTTGGACCAACTCATGTCCTAAAGGGGTTCATAGTTACCCGAGTTCTTCAGGACGCCCTTGTCCATATAGTCGGACTCATGGAGAGTGTAGCACAGGCGGGTCTTCTTCCTACAGCACCAACCATCTCTCAGGATGGGGGAGGTACCCAGGCTCCTACGACCCGCGTGCCAGAGCAGATAGCTCCACAGTTTCAGACTTCGACGCCTCAGCCAGCCGGAGTAGCTCAGCCGAGTATTGCAGCGCCGGTAGCAGAAGGAGCATCTATGTTAGCAGATGCTTTGTGGAGACTGGACAGGTTCACTAAGTTATTCACTGCTACTTTCACTGGTTCACTATCAGAGGACCCCCAGGATTATTTGGACAGCTACCATGAGGTTCTTCGGAATATGGGCATAGTGGAGTCGAACGGGGTTGACTTTGCTACTTTTCGGTTTGCTGGAGCAACCAAGAGTTGGTGGAGAGACTATTGCTTAGCCAGACCAGCTGGATCTACACCTTTGACTTGGACTCAGTTCTCAGGGGTATTTTTGGGGAAGTTCCTTCCCATTACTCAGAGAGAGGACCTTCGGAGGAAGTTTGAGCGTCTCCAGCAGGGATCCATGTCCTTCACTCAGTACGAGACCAGGTTCATCACTCTAGCCCGACATGCTCTTATGATACTTCCCACTGATCGGGAGAGGGTTTGGAGGTTTATTAAGGGATTGGCCCGGCCTATCAGACTTCAAGTGGCCAGAGAGTTAGGCACAGACATATCGTTCCAAGATGCGACCAATGTGGTCAGGAGGTTTGAGATGATTTTGTCACAGGGAGGTGGTCAGGGGGCTGACAAGAGGCCCCGACATTTTGGTCGTTTCAGTGGAGCCTCATCTGGGGGAAGGGATTCTTCATGCGGAGGTCATCCTCCCAGACCTTTTAAGTCAGCTCTTTAGGTTTCCCGTGGTACTTCGGGTGGTCGTGGTTATCAGACGCACTATCCCGATCAGCAGCCTTACAGTGCGCCACCAGCACCTATCGGTGCACCGCCGCTTCAGAATTTCCAAGGTAGTTATCAGGGTCGACATGGCCAGTTCTAGAGTCAGCAGTCGCATCAGCATATACCTTGTTATACTTGCGGTGGTTTAGGGAACATTTCCAGGTTTTTCCCCCAAAGTTCTGGTAGGTCTCAGCATCAGGGTTCTCCTGCCATGGTACAGGCAGCAGGTGTCCCACAGCCTGCCCAGCCAGCTAGAGATGGGGGTAGAGGTGCTAGAGGTGGAGGTACAGGTTATAGAGGTGGAGCTCAGGCCGCCAGAGGTTGAGGGTAGCTAGTAGCCGAACGTCCCAGAGATGTATTTTAAGGTGGTGGGGCCCAGCCACGATGTTTTGCTCTTCCAGCCAGGCCAGATGTTGAGTCGTCAGATGTAGTCATTACATGTACTATTCAGGTTTGTGACAGAGATGTTTCAGTGCTATTTGATCCAGGGTCTACGTGTTCGTATGTGTCTTCTTATTTTGCACTATGCCTGGTCATGCGTAGTGATCCAGTGAGTATTCCTGTTTATGTATCTACACCGGTGTATAATTCTATCCTGGTCGATCGAGTCAATCGTTCTTGTGTTGTGGTGATTGGGGGTCTTGAGACCCGTGTTGATTTGTTGCTTTTAGGTATGGTTGACTTTGATGTTATACTCGGGATGGACTGGTTATCCTCATATAATGCTAACTTGAATTGTCATGCCAAGACGGTGACCTTAGACTTACCGGATTTGCCACGTTGGGAGTGGAAAGGAGCTGCTGGTCATTCTACTCGCTGTGTCATTTCGTACATGCAGGCTCCGCGTACGGTCGAGAAAGGGTGTTTGGCTTGTTTAGCTTATGTGCGCGATTCCAGTGTCGAGGTTCCCGCTATTGATTCGGTACCCGTGGTTCGTGAGTTTCCTCATGTCTTTCCTTCAGACCTATCGGGGATGCCACCCGATAGAGACATTGATTTCTGCATTGATCTGGCTCGGGGCACCCAGCCCATTTCTATTCCGCCGTATCACATGGCCCCGACAGAGTTGAAAGAGTTGAAGGAACATTTGTAGGATTTGCTTGGGAAGGGTTTCATTAGACCTAGTGTCTCTCCTAGGGGTTCTCCAGTATTGTTTGTGAAGAAAAAAGATGGTTCGATGAGGATGTGCATTGATTACCGGCAATTGAACAAGGTTACAATCAAGAATAAGTATCCACTGCCGAGGATTTATGATTTGTTCGATCAGCTTCAGGGTGCTAAGGTATTTTCAAAGATAGACGTGATATCTGGCTACCATCAGTTGAAGATTAGGGCATCCGATGTCCCTAAGACAGGTTTCTCCACTCGGTGCGTGCATTACGAGTTTTTAGTCATGTCATTTGGGTTGACAAATGCCCCAACAACTTTTATGGATTTGATGAACCGAGTGTTCAGGATTTATTTGTACTCATTTGTGATAGTCTTCATTGATTATATATTGATATACTCCCGCATCCAGGAGGAGCACGAGCAGCATCTTAGAGTGGTTCTTCAGACTCTGAAGGATAGTCAGCTATATGCGAATTTTTGGAAGTGTGAGTTCTGGTTGAGTTCAGTTGCATTCATGGGTCATATCGTATCAGCAGAGGGTATTCAGGTTGACTCGAAGAAGATCGAGGCAGTCAAGAACTGGCCTAGAGCAGCATCAGCTATAGACATTCAGAGTTTCTTGGGATTGGCAGGCTACTATCATCGGTTCGTGGAGGGGTTCTTATCTATTGCAGCCTCGATGACCAGGTTGACCCAGAAGGGTGCCCAGTTTAGATGGTCGGACGAGTGTGAGGCTAGATTTCAGAGGCTCAAAATAGCTCTGACTACGACACCGATATTGGTTTTTCCCACAGGTTCAGGGCCTTATACAGTCAAATGTGATGCTTCCTGTATTGGACTTGGTGAAGTGTTGATGTAGGATGGTAAGGTCATTGCTTATGATTCGAGGTAGTTAAAGATTCATAAGAAGAACTATCCAGTGGATGATTTGGAATTGGCAGCCATTGTCCATGCATTGAATATTTGGAGGCACTATCTGTATGTTGTGGTGTGTGAGGTGTTCACGGATCATAAGAGTCTTCATTACTTGTTCAAGAAAAAGGAGTTGAATTTGAGGCAGAGAAGGTGGTTGGAGTTGTTGAAAGAATATGATATTACCATCTTATATAACCAGGGGAAGGCTAACATTGTGGCCGATGCTTTGAGTAGGAAGTCAGCTAGCACGGGCAGTCTTTCTTTTATTCCGGTCAGTTAGAGGCCGATTGCTTTGGATGTTCAGGCTTTGGCCAATCGGTTTTTGAGGATTGATATTTCTGACCCTAGTCGAGTGTTGGCTTGTACGGTCGCTTGTTCTTCATTATTGCAGCGTATTCATGATCGACAGTTTGATGATCCCCATTTATCTGTCCTTAAAGACACGATGCAGCGTGGAGGTGTCAAGCAGGTGACCTTAGATGATGATGGTTTCTTGAGATTGCAGGGTCGAGTTTGTGTGCCTAATGTTGATGGGATTTGAGAGTTTACATTAGAGGAGGCCCATAGTTCCCGGTAATCTATTCATCCGGGTGCCGCGAAGATGCATCAGGATTTACGGGAGCATTATTGGTGGCGTAGAATGAATAAGGACATTGTGACATATGTGGCGCGATGTTTGAATTGTCAACAGGTTAAGTATGAGCATCAGAGGTCTGGTGGTTTATTTCAGAGGATTGAGCTTCCCGAGTGGAAGTGGGAGAGGATCACTATGGATTTCGTTACTGGACTTCCGTTGACCCGGAAGAAGTTCGATGCAGTTTGGGTCATTCTTGATAGGCTGACCAAGCCAACGCATTTCATCCCTATGGCAGTCTCCTATTCATCTGAGAGATTAGCTAAGATCTATATCCGGGAGATTGTTCGCCTTCATGGTGTGCCGGTATCTATCATTTCGGACCGGGGCGCGCAGTTTACCCCGCATTTCTGGAGAGCAGTTCAGCGAGAGTTAGGAACCCAGGTGGAGTTGAGCACCGCATTTCATCCTCAGACGGATGGACAGTCTGAGCGGACTATTCAGATATTGGAGGATATTCCCCGAGCTTGTGTTATTGACTTTGGAGGATCATGGGATCAGTTCTTGCCTTTAGCAGAGTTTTTCTACAACAACAACTACCAGTCGAGTATCCAGATGGCTCCTTATGAGGCTTTATATGGTAGGCGGTGTCAATCTACGATTGGATGTTTTGATCCGGGAGAGGCTCGGTTGTTGGGTACAAATTTGGTTTAGGAGGCTTTGGAGAAGGTCAGGATCATTCAGGATAGGCTTCGTACAGCTCAGTCCAGGCAAAAGAATTATGCAGATCGTAATGTTCGAGATGTGGCTTTCATGGTTGGTGAGCGAGTATTGCTCCGAGTGTCGCCTATGAAAGGCATGATGAGATTTGGGAAGAAGGGAAAGCTTAGCCTTAGGTTCATTGGTCCATTTGATATTCTTGATCGAGTGGGAGAGGTGGCTTATAGACTTGCATTGTCGCTTAGCTAATCAGCCGTACACCCAAATTTCATGTGTCCATGCTTCGGGGGTATCACGGCGATCCATCCCACGTGTTAGATTTTAGTACTGTCCAGTTGGACAAGGAATTAGCATATGAGATCGGCATATTCGTCAGTTGAGATCCAAGATTTTCCCTTCTATTCGTCTTCAGTGGAGAGCTCAGCCTCCTAAGGCATTGACCTGGGAGTCCGAGTCCGATATGCGGAGCCGTTACCCTCATTTATTTCTCGACTCAGGTACTTCCTTCTTCTGTCCGTTCGAGGACGAACGATTCTTTTTAAAGGTGGAGAATGTGACGACCCAAGGGGTCATCACCTGTTTTATTAACCCATTCCGTACTCCCGAGGCCTTGAAAACCTCATTTGCAATTGTCTCAATTTGTGTGCGATGTCCAGGCGCTTAGCCGGAAAGCTTAAATATGAAATTATGTAAAATATGCAAAGATTAAATATTAAAATGAATAGTTTTGACTTCGATCAACATTTTGGGTAAATGGACCCGGAATCATGATTTGACGGTGCCCGTGGGTCCGTAGGAAAATATGGGACTTGGGCGTATACCCGGAATAAAATTCCGAGGACCCAAGCCCGAGAAATGAATTTTTGAGTAAAATTATTTTCTGAAAATATTCAAGGAAACTGAAAATGAAATCTGATTAGAAAGTGATGGTATCGGGCCCGTATTTTGGTTTCGGCACCCGGTGCACATCTTATATATGGTTTAAGTCTTTACTAGAATGTTTAGTTGAAAACGGATTTCCTATTACGTGTTTCAGACTTAAAATAAAAAATTTTATGTTTTATGAGTTGATAAAATTCATGTATTTTTAGACCTAATTCGATATATATGATGTTGTTTTGGCGATATGATCGCACGGATTAGTTCGCAGGATTTTGTGCGTGTTATCTGTGAAATTTGGTATCATTTCGAGTTGTATTGGACAGTTCGGCACGTTGTTAGCGTGGTTTAGTAACCTTAAAATTTCTATGTTTGGTTCTTGAGGTTCGGGGGTGTGATTTCAAGTTTTAGCGTTGTTTTGACTGTTCCAAAGGCTCGAGCGAGTCTGTAATATGATTTGGGACTCGTTGTTACACTTGCACTAGGGCTCGGGTGGGCCCAGGTGCCTTCCGGGCACATAACGGGGCTAAAAACTAGCAAACAAGGCTGCTGGTGCACCTGCTCGAGTGTTACCGCAGGTGCGGTTGCCCAGTAATGCAGGTGCGAGACCGCAGGTGCAGTCCCAGGCATCGTAGGTGGGATCACCAGTGGCCTTGCCAGCCACCGCAGGTGCGGTCTCCACTTCGTAGGTGCAATCCCTGACCCCCTAGCCCAATTCCGCAGGTGAGTGATTTTTCTCGCAAGTGCGAGACTGCAGGTGCGAGTTCACTGTTCAGGCAGTGAGTTTTAAAAACGGGTTTTAAACACATTTTTCTCTTTTTTCATCTTCTTCCTTACGGGATTTCCTCCATTTTCAAGAGCTATCAACCAGGTCTCATAAGGTAAGCGAATTCCACTTGGAAATTTTTTTCATGCATGCATCCTAGCCTAATTAACTACATAAACTAGTGCAAAAATTCAAGAAATTGGGTAGTAACCTACAACTTGTGATCACTTTAGAATTTTCTATGAGTTAACCATCAAATCAAGTAAAAATGGTATATTTATGATCCTTAGGCTTTGGGTGAGTGTTCCCTTCGAGAATTTCAAGAATCCGAGCGAGCGGGCCCGGGGTCGAATTTTGATAATTTTGGAAGAATGCTAGGAAATGGATACTTAGGCCATGAAGTTGAATCACTGAATCCTTATTGATATACTTGAGTTGATTATGTCTAGATAATATCATTCCAGATTCGAATTCTAAAGGAAAGGCGGTGTTAGAGGGTTGATTTCTATACTTTGGACTCGAGGTAAGTGTTTGGTCTAACCTTAGCTTGAGGGAATAGGAGTTGAGTATAGTTTGCTACTTACTAATTGTCAAATACGATGTATAGTCATGGTTATGAGTATCTATACATTGGTGTCTAGCATGACCGTGAGTCCTTATATTCCAAGCCCTAAACCCTCAATTTATGCCATTTAATCCACAAATTCCAAGCCAAATCCGTTACAAAATAACACAGAATCGAGTTTATAGTCCGGGAAATTTACCTCCACTGAAGACTCTCGAATTACTCCTTCAAATTTCTCCCAAATTGGCTCAAACCGCATGCAAAATTGAAAGAAATGCCAAAATTTCACGGAGGCACCTATTTATACCTCCTGCCGAGTTAATCCGCACATGCGGACCATTCTTCGCACCTGGGGTCCCAGGTGCGCACCTGCCCAATTCCACTAAAAGACCATATTTCGCACCAGCGACTCCGCATGTAGTCCCACGTCCGCATCTGCGATCCCCCACTGAGCTGCCCAAATTCCGCAGGTGCGGCCATACTAGTAAAATAACACCAGCAACAATTTTGCTGCAAATTACAAAGTCCAAACCTCTATTAACCATACAAAATCGATCCCGAGCCCCACGGGGCCCCAACCAAACATACCAACGGATCCAATAACCTCATTCGAACTTATTCGAGCCATGAAAACACCAAAAACAACGCAAAAGCACCAAAATCACATCAAATTCAAACCTAAGAACTTTGAAACTTCTAAATTTCACCAAGGATGCCGAAACAATAAAAAAAACATCCAATTGACCTAAAATTTACGCACATATTTAAAATGACATTACGAACCTGCTTCAAATTCCGTAATTCCATTCCGACCCCGATAACCTATTTTCCCGTGCCTACCATAAATAGTCAAAAACTAACTTTCGCCAATTCAAGCTTAATTCTACACTAGACATCAAAAATTCATTCTGAACAAACTCCCAAGTCCCAAATCACCTAACGAAGCTATCCGAGCCATAAAATCTACATTTCGAGGTTGTTTACCAATAAGTCAACTCCCAGTTGACTTTTTCAACTATTAAGTCAATTTAAGAGATTAAGTGTCTCAATTCTCACCACGACCACTCCGAACCCGAACCAACCAACCCAATACAACATAAATAGGCTAAGAAACATATGATAAAGAAAAACTAGGGGAAACAGGGCTAATCTCATGGAACGACCGGTCGGATATGTTACATCTCGCGTTTTCAAACGTTAAAAGTTTGTTCTTCAGTTAATTGAGGTAGACACAGGGATAAGATCATCTTGATGTTAATATATTTATGCTCTTTATAACAAGCGATAAATAAGTGTCTTAAAGGATAAAGTGTACACGAATTAAAGAAAATGAGTTTCGTTGAAGGTGGCCAATTTGGGATAAAATACGGGTCGAACGATAATATCCGATGATTATGAAATAGTACCATGCAAGATACCATATTACCACGGTAGTATGATGTAAAAATTAATATTAAAAATAAGTAGTATTTTAAGTAATTTGAGATAATTTTTAAATTATGTGGGTAATTGATTAATTACCGGATAACGTAGAACAAAGCCACAATGGCTAAGAATGATTCTTAGTCATTTATGCCATGTGGCTACTTATATTCACATTAAAATTTAACTAACATAAGACTTGAATATAAGTCTTATCTATCATTCCTTCTTAGGTTCAAAGACATTAGAGAGAAGACGCAATTCCTTTAAAAAGTTCAAATACGTTACAGATCAGAAGGTAATACATTTCATAACTCATTTTGATATATCATCTTTCTTCAAGAAAAGCGTTAGAAACATAAGCTAATTTTCATTCCAAAAAAATACTTCAGCGTAATTCCATCAAAACTTTGTGGTTTAAAAAGAGTACGGTGCAATCTTCGCCAAGAATATTATAAGGAGTTTTACCTACCCCAGATATGTTAAGGCCATCCCTTCTTTCTTTTGGCATGGTCCAAATTATACAGAAAAAAAAAACGAGCAACACATGGTTTCCATAAATTACTCTATTCATATAAATACTAGGGGAATCTATATTCTTTATTTCCCCATGTGAATTATTATTATCTTCTGTTCATGGGTCTCGGAATAACACGCAGTTATAAAAGTTTATCCGGAAGGAATATTGAGATTATTAAATATTTTTCATGCATTTCACTCATTTATACATGTGCATCGACCCATGACCGGATGTAGTTATATACGCGTATATATGTAAATATATGTATATTGGATATGGGAAAAGGTTATGGCATTATCTACACACCACCACCTGATCAGCTGGTATATGATGATGATGTTGCCCACAGTGGCTGAAAAATGATTCAAACAACGTTATATACACGTATATATGTATGTATATTCAAACGGAGTTATATACGCGTATATATGTATGTATATATATGTATATGGTATATGGGAAAGGTTATGGCGTTATATATGCACCACCACCTGATCAGCTGGTATACGATGATGATTTTGCCCACAGTGACCGATATGATATGATGGGATGCCCTTAGAGTCTGATGATGTTATGAAACATATACCTATGGACGACATAACATTCATACGCATATGCATGATGCTAAAAGTGATTTATTATTAGAGACGTCCATAACATTCTCTTATGTATTTATTTATGTGCCTTACATACTCAGTACATTATTCGTACGGACGTCCCTTTTTCTTGGGGAAGCTACATTTCATGCTCGTAAGTGCAGGTAGGTGAACTGACGGCCCCCCCTTCTTAGGATCCCTGATCAGTGAGAGAAATTGGCTTAATAGTTGCAAAAGTCAATTGGGAGCTGACATATTGGTAAACGACCTCGGAATGTAGATTAGATTTTATGGCTCGGATAGCTTCGTTATATGAATTGGGACTTAGGAGTGTGTTCGGAATGAAGTTTTTATGTCCGGTGTAGAATTAGGCTTGAATTAGTTTTTGGCGATTTTCGGCCGGCACGGGAAAATAGGCTATCGGGGTTAGAGTGGAATTCCAGAAGTTGGAGCAGGTTCGTAATGACCTTTTGGATATGTGCGCACATTTTCAGGCCAATCAGATGTGTTTTTGATGGTTTCTACATCCTTGGTGAAATTTAGAAGTTTCAAAGTTCTTAGGCTTGAATTTTATGTGATTTTGGTGTTTTCGCGTTGTTTTTGGAGTTTCGAAGGCTCGACTAGGTTTGAATGATGTTATGAGATGTGTTGGTATGTTTGGTTGGGGACCCTATGGGCTCAAGATTTATTTCGGATGGTTAACAGAGGTTTGGACTTAGGAATTTGCAGCAAAATTGTTGTTTGTGTTATTTTACTGGTGTGGCCGCACCTGCAGATTTTGGGCAGCTCAGTGAGGGTCCGCAGATGCGGACGTGGGACCGCACATGTGGAGTCACAGGTGAGGAAAAGGAGTCGCAAGTGCGGAATGTGGACTTTTAGTGGAATTGCGCAGGTGCACACCTGGGACCGCAGGTGCGGGTCCCCAGGTGCGAAGAATGGTCCGAATGTGCGGATTAACTGGGCTGGAGGTATAAATAGGTGCCTCCACGAAATTTTGGCATTTCTTTCATTTTTTCATGTGGGTTGAGCCAATTTCGGAGCAATTTGAAGGAGGAATTTGAGAGTCTTCAGTGGAGGTAAGTTTCCGGACTATAAACTAGATTCTATGTTATTTTGTGACGGATTAGGCTTGGAATTTGTGGATTAAATGGCATAAATTGGGGGTTTATGGCTTGGGAGACCGAGACTTGTAATTAAAGAACTTAGGAGTTGTTCGTGGTAGGATTTTGGTGCATTTTATATGTGTAGACTCGGAAAAGGATAAGGATTCTTATGGCGCGATTTTATCGAATATCGAGTTGTGGGCCCAGGGCTCAGGTTTGGCCAATTTTGATAAATTGTGCTTAAAATTGATTGCTTTCGATTGGGTTTTGTTCCTTTAGCGTATATTGATGATATTAATCTGTTTTTGGTTAGATTCAGAGCAATCAGGAGCCGATTCGAGGGGCAAGAGCATCGCAGATTAGTATTTTAGACCGGTGGAGGTAAGTAATGGCTATAAATCTTGTCCTCAGGGCAGGAAACCCCGAACTTTGTATTTCTCACTATTTTTAGAATGGCGCACATGTCGGATGACGAGTATGTGGCTTGCACTGATCTTTGGATTTTACTTGGTCCTCTCTACGACAACTATTGAGTTGCGTATTTTACTCTAAATCATATGTTAAATTATGTTCTAAAACTTTTGCTATATTTGGGCTATAAGCCATGTTTGGGGCCTCGTGCCGACTTGTTTAGACCCCTTGGGGACTTTTTACTGCTATTTTCTTCACTGTGTAGACTTTTGATTTACACTCAGTCACGTTTTGTTTAACTGATTCGAAACTCAGCTTTATTTACATTATTTTGAAATATAAAATGATGTTTTGGGTCGTGTACCCCGTTTTACTGATACGCCCGATGTTCTTTTGAGAGTTTCTGACTGAGTGAGGCCGAGGGCCTGCTTGTGAGGATATGATATGCCACGAGGAGGCTTGATATTAGCTCTTTGACTGAAGGATCCCCTCCGAAGTCTGTACACACCCCCAGTGAGCGCAGGTACCTACTGAGTGCTAGTGTCGAGTGATGAGTAATTGACATGTTGACTACGGATCTTGGGGATGTTTTCAGACTATTTAACTGTTTGTTTTTCTTAACATATTCAGTAATTTATTTACGTTTATGAAATGTTGAAAATGGTTGGGATTTTGGAAAGAAACTGTACATATCTGATTGTTGGCTAGCCTAGTTCCATGAGTAATCCAGGCCAGTCATGATGGCGTCTATCATGGAACTAGGCCAGCCAAAACCCAAACTCGAATCATAATAAGCTTCCCTTTTACATCTTTACTATATTGATTTCCCATAAAGGTTCCTTTAAACATTTATAAAACAGTTAAATCTATACTGAACATTAAATACAACCACGAGAACCCGGAGTCACTGGTCATGAGCATCTACATAAAATATACAACTCAAAAGAAAATAAATTCTATAATAGTAAGCAGGAGAGGAAGCAAGACTGGGGACGCATGCAGCTACCTCGCAAACCTCCGAGAATCTCTGGAACAGATAGACAGCTCACCCTGCCCTTACACCTGAATCTGCACACAGGGTGCAGGGAGTAATGTGAGTACACCAACTCAGTAGTAATGAAAATAAACCAGGTCTGAGCAACAAGAAACGCATAAAATCAATGTCGTCAAATCAGAAGATGCACAGCCTTTCTTTTCAACAGTATAACATGGATATATGAAATCATCATGCCTTAAAACCAACATTAGAAAAATCCTTTGAAGAATGTATATTTTCAACAACTTCAAATCGAAAGATTTAGTACAAAAATGAAATGAATCATATAGAGGCCCCTCGGGCAAAACATGTTTCATAAAGTCAGAGTGAAAGTAGGAAAATCATAAGTAGCCCCTCGGGCAAAATATGTATCATAATCAGCCCCTCGGGCATGCCTCACAGTCACTCAACACTTCACAGTCACTCATGCCTCCCAATCACAGGTCACTCAGCACTCGGTGCGCTCACTGGGTGTGTGTACAGACTCCGGAGGGGCTTCTTCAGCCCAAGCGCTAATATCACTCAGCACCTCACCATCACTCAGGCCCTCGGCCACACTCACCAGAACCACTCAAAAGGTCCCTCGGGTGAATCAGTAAAGCAGGGTACTCAACCCGAAACATCATTTCAAATCTCAAGTAGTGTAAATCATGTGGAGTTTCGAAAACAGTAAGCACAATGTATCTGAGTGAAATCATCAATACATAGTGAGGAAAAACAGCAGTAAAAAGCCCCCAAGGGGTCTAAACTGATCGGCACAAGGCCCCAAACACGGCTTATAACCCAAATATTTCAACAAATCTTTAGAACATAGTTTAACATAAGGTTTAAGTAAATTAAGTAACTCATTAGTTTCCGCGGAGAGGACCTAGTCCACTCCAAAAATCGGTATGCGCCACATACTCATCATCCGACATATGCGCCATTCTAAATTAGTGAGAAATATGTAATCCGGGGATCCATACCCTCAGGACAAGATTTATAACCATTACATACCTCTACCGGGCCACCACACTATTCCGTTATGCTCTTGCACCTCAAATTGGCTCCCGATTTCTCTGAATCTAGCCAAAACTAGTTCAACATAGTTATTATATACTCAAGGAACACAACCCAATCGAAAATCATCAAATTATATAAGAATCTCGAAATTAGGCCAAACCCGAGCCTTGGGCCCTCGTCTCGAAATCCGATAAAATTTGCATCATTAGGATCCTCGTCCTCCCACGATTCTGTACATACCAAGAACACTAAAATTGGACCACAATCGCCCACTCAAATCCTCAAAAGAAAAATCAATTTCCCATGCACCCTGCTTCCCCAATTTAGGTTTAATTCCAGCAAATTCTATGGTTTAATTCCTTAGAAATCGACATATAAATGAGTTATGAAGTTCAAAACCATACCTCAAAGTGTTTCCCTTCAATTTCCTCTTCAAAACTCTAAAAGAGCTCCCAACTCGTTAACAATGGTGGAAAAATGAGCTATTCTCGCACAAATGGCCTTTTAAAACATTCTACCCAGCCATTAAATTTTCTTCACTGCGATCGCGACCCATAGCAAGCGATCGCGATGAAAAGATCTACCAACCAATGCGATTGCAAACCAATACACGTGATCACATAGAACAATTCTCCACCACATACACGCGCCTCAAAATACTCTACGCGATCGCAGAAATACCCACGCGATCGCACTGCCTTTCCTGACCAAACTATGCGATCGCAATCCTAACCACGCGATCGCATAAAGAAAAAATTCCTACCCCACTCTTTCACTCTACGCGATCGCAAACGTCCTCCCGTGATCGCGTAAAAGGAAACCAGAACCTCACACCAACAAAAATCTGCCCAGTTTTCAAGCAAAGAGTTGGTCCGTTAACCACCCGAAACACAACCCAGGCCCCCGAGACCTCAACCAAACATACCATCATATCCAATAACATCATTCAAACTTAGCCGACCCTTCGAAACACCAAAAACAACACGAAAAGCCTATGAGCTTTGAAACTTCCAAATTTCGCCAACTACACCGAAACTAACCAAAACACCTCCGATTGACCTGAAATTTTTCACACATACTCAAAATAACATTACGGACCTGTTCCAACTTCCGAAATTTCTTTTCGACCACGATAGCCTATTTTCCACCGCCGACCAAAAATCGCCAAAAACTAACTTTCGCCAATTCAAGCCTAATTCTACACCGGACATCAAAACTCCATTTTGAACACACTCCTATGTCCCAAATCACCTACCGAAGCTATCCAAGTGATAAAATCCGCATTCCGAGGTCGTTCAACAATCGGTCAACTCTCAATTGACTTTCTCAACTTTTAGGCTACCTTGAGAAACTAATTGCCTCAATGCTCACCGTGACCACTCTGAACCCGAGCCAACCGACCCAACACACATAAATGAAGTTGAACTAATAAAATGAAGCAGAAAAGGGGGAAACAGGGCTAAACTCTCAAATTTAATGGGCTCAAAACTATGTTAGGGTATTTATAGACACCAGCTCTTCTAATATTCCAGATAGTCTGGGGTCTTTTACCAGAGCGAGAAATTGAGGTTGATATTGACATATTTCCAGATACCTAGACAATATATATTCCTCCCTATAGAATGGCACCTGAAGAGCTGAGAGAGTTGAAGGGTTAACTAAGGGACTTTCTTGAAAAAGGTTTTATCAGACCTAGTACATCACCGTAGGGAGAACCCGTGTTATTTGTGAGCAAGAAAGATGGTTCCTTGCGGATGTGTATTGATTATAGGCAGTTGAATAAGGTGACAATCAAGCCTGAGTGTCACGACCCCAATCCTAAACCGGTCGTGATGGCGCCTATTGTGGAACTAGGCTACCCAATAATCACATATTTACAGTTCCTTTCAAAAATCCAAACCAATTTCAAGCATTTCATAAGGTATGCAGAATTTACTAAACACATTAGGCCAATGAACAGTTAAAGCAGTCCAACCAACCCCAAAACCCGGAGCCAACATGTCATGAGAATCTAAGAGAAATATGCCAAAAGGGTATACTATTATGATACAAAACCTCCGAATAAATAGCGAGATACAAAAAATAAGGGAATATAGAGATCACGCGGACACTGAACAACTACCTCTATATTCCACACTCCGGCTCCGCATGGAATAGATAGATAATGCTCGGTATCTGCACCTGAATCTGCACACAGGGGTGCAGGAAGTAATGTGAGTACGCCAACTCAGTAGTAATGAAAATAAATCAAGTCTATGTGGCAAGAAAACACATAAAAATCAATATCATCAATTCACAATAGGCACAATCTTTCTTTCCGGCAGTATATACATATATATATGAAACCATCATGCCTTAAAACCAACTTCACAAAAATCCTTTGAAAAATGTATATTTTCAACAATTTCAGACCGAACGATTTAGTATGAAAATTAAATAAATCATAAGTAGCCCCTCGGGAAGAAACATGAATCATAAATCGTCCCTCGGGCAAAACATCACTCATCACCTCACAACCACTCAGTATCAGCCCCTCGGGCAACCTCATGGTCACTCATGCCTCCCAATCACTCATCACTCGTCACTCAGCACTCAGCACTCAGTAGGTACCTGCTCTCACTGGGGGTGTGTACAGACTCCGGAGGGGCTCCTTCATCCCAAGCACTAATATCATGCCACCTCGTGGCGTATCACATCCTAACAATCAGGCCCTCGGCCTCAGTCAGTCAGAATCTCTCAAAAGCCCCTCGGGCGAATCAGTAAAACGGGGTGCTCGACCCAAAACATAATTTTTCAATCTAAAAGTAGTGTAAATTAGGTTGAGTTTCCAAAACAGTAAGAACAATGTGACTGAGTGAAATCATTAATAAAAAATGAGGAGAAATAGAAGTAAAAAGTCGCCAAGGGGTCTAAGCAAGTCGGCACGAGGCCCCAAACATGACTTATAGCCCAAATATAACAATAATCTTTAGAATACCATTTAACATATGGTTTAGAGAAAAATACGCAACTCAATAGTTGTTGCGGAGAGGAACAAGTACAATCCAAAAATGAGTGCGCGCCACATACTCGTCATCCGACATGTGCGCCATTCTAAAAACAGTGAGAAATATGAAGTCCGGTGTTTCATACCCTCAGGACAAGATTTATAATCATTACTTACCTCTACCGGGCCACAATACTAGTCCTCTATGCTCTTGCCCCTCAAAATGGCTCCCGAGTGCTCCGAATCCAACCAAAACCAATTTAACCTCATATATATATACTATAAGAAACACAACCCAATCGCAAAATATCAATTTATACAAAAATCATGAAATTCAGCCAAACCCGAGCCCCAGACCCACGTCTCGGAATTCAATAAAATTTACATCACTAGAAACCTCATCCTCCCTCGATTATACACATACCAAAAACACCGCATTCGGACCACAATTGCCTACCGAAATCGCCAAAAGAATTTTCCAATCCTCCAACCATTTTTTCAAACTGGTTCTACTTTAATCCTTCAAATTACAAGCCTAATCCGAACAAAATAGCATAGAAACGACATTAAAAATCCGGGAAAATAACTCCACTGAAGACCCACAAATTCTCTCTTAAAATTGCCCTCAAATAAGCTCTAACCGCATGCAACAATGGTAGAATGACAAAAATTTCACGGAGGCTTTCTTTTATACTATTTTGCACAGCAAATCCACACATGCGGACCTTTTATCGTACCTGCGGACCCGCACCTGCGGTCCCAGGTGCGCACCTGTGAAATCCCACTAATAGACACTTTTTCGCACCTGTGATATTTTCTCCGCACATGGGGCTTCGCAGGTGCGGCCAACTCTTCGCACCTGCGGACTCCTCCTGCCTAGCCTCATTTCGCACCTGCGGCATCGCACCTGCGGCTATCCATCTGTAGGTGTAGCCAACACCAAAATCTTTACACCAGCAACCATTTGCAGCAAATTCCTAAGTTAAAGACTCCAGCAACCATCCGTAATCAATCCAGAGCCCCTCGAGGCCCCAACCAAACATACCAATACAGCCCATAGCATTATTCAAAATTAGTCGAGCCTTGGAAACACCAAAAAAACATGAAAACACTAAAATTACATCAAATTCAAACCTATGAACTCTGAAACTTCTAAATTTTGCCAACGATGCCGAAACCAACCAAAAAACCTTCGATTGACATGAGATTTTGCACACATATCCAACTGCCGGAATCCCATTCCGACCTCGATTGCTTATTTTCCACTGCCACCCAGAAATCGCCAATAACTAACTTTTGCCAATTCAATCCTAATTCTACACCGGACACCAAAACTCCATTCCAAACACACTTCTAAGTCTCAAATCACCTAACGAAACTATCCGAGCTATAAAATCCGCATTCCGAGGTCGTTCAACTATAAGGCTACTTTAAGAGACTAAATGCCTAAATTCTGACCATGACCACTCCGAACCCAAACCAATTGACCCAACACAACATAAACAGGCAAAGAAATATATGATAATGAAGAAATGGGGGAAACGGGGTAAATCTCAGAGAACGACCGGCCGGGTCGTCACATCCTCTCCCTATTGAACAAACGTTCGTCCTCGAACAGGTCTAGAAACATACTTGGAATCTCGAATAAGTGAGGATATATGTCCCGCATCTCCCGCTCTATCTCCCAGGTGGCATCATCCTCCGGCTGCCCTCTCCACTGAACCTTCACTGAAGCTATATATTTAGACCTCAGCTTTCTAACTTGTCGACCCAAAATAGCCAATGGCTCTACCTCATATGACATATCACCCTCGAGCTGAACCATGCTGAAGTCCAAAACATGAGACGGGTCACCAACATACTTCCGGAGCATCAAAAAATGGAACATCAGATGAATACTCGATAAACTAGGAGGCATAACAAGCCTATAAGCCACCTCCCCAACCCTCAGAAGCACCTCAAATGGCCCAATGAACCTGGGACTCAACTATCCCCTCTTCCCGAATCTCATAACACCCTTCTTGGGCGACACCTTCAGGAACACCTTATCCCAACCAAGAAACACACATCTCGGACCTTTTGGTCCGCATAACTTCACTGCCTAGACTGCGCTGTGCGAAGCCGTTTCAGAACCAACTTCGCGTTACCCAACGTATCGAGAACCAGGTTTGTGCCCAATAGCCTAGCCTCGCCCGGCTCAAACTAACCAGCCGGATATCTGCACCTCCTACCATATAAAGCGTCACAGAGCCATCTGGATACTCGACTGATAACTATTATTATATTTAAACTCCGCTAGTGGCAGAAATTGGTCCCATGAACCACCAAAGTCAATCACACAAGCACGCAACATACCCTCGAAAATCTGAATGGTACGCTCTGACTGCCCGTCGGTCTGAGGATGAAACGCTTTGCTCAACTCGACCTGAGTACCCAACTCTCTTTGTACAACTCTCCAAAACTGAGATGTGAACTGAGTACCTCTGTCAGAAATGATAGAAACTGGAACCCCATGGAATCGGACAATTTCCCTGATATAAATCTTGGCTAACTGCTCCGAAGAATAAGTATTACCAACAGGAATGAAGTGCGCGGACTTGGTCAACCGATTTACAATAACCCATATAGCATCAAACCTCCTCGAAGTCTGTGGGAGTCCAACTACGATGTCCATGGTGACCCGCTCCCACTTCCACTCCGGAATATCAAATCTCTGAAGCAATCCACCTAGTCTCTGGTGCTCATACTTGACCTGCTGAAAGTTGAGACACCGAGCCACAAACTCAACTATATCTTTCTTCATCCACCTCCACCAATAATGCTGCCTCAAATCCTGATACATCTTTGCGGCACCCGGATGGATGGAATACCGCAAATTATGGGCCTCATCTAGAATCAAATCTCGAAGCCCATCTACATTGGGCGCGTAAATCCGGCCCTGCATCCTCATGACCCCACCATCACCAATAAACACATCCTTGGCATCACCGCGACGGACCCTGTCCTGAAGAACAAGAAAATGTGGATAATCATACTGGCGTGCTCTAATCTGATCGTAAAGAGAAGACCTAGAGGCTACACAAGCCAATACCCGTGGGGGCTCTAATAGATCCAATCTCACCAACTGACCCACCAAGGCCTGAACATCAAGGGATAATATCCGCTCTGCTACTATAACGTAGGCTAGACTCCCCAAACTCTCTGCTCTGCGACTCAGGGCATTGGTCACTATAGGCTCCAACCACCTCCTCTGACGCAAATTCAGATCCTTCTGCTTAAGCAGATGCTGCAAACTACGGTGATCAGTGAAAATCTCACAATGCACTCCATACAAATAGTGACGCCAAATCTTCAAGGCATGAACAATGACTGCTAGCTCAAGATCGTGCATTGGGTAATTCCTCTCGTGAACCTTCAACTGCCTGGACGCGTAGGCAATCACCCTACTGTCCTGTACCAAAACCGCTCCAAGGCCAACTCTCGAGGCATCACAGTAAACTGTATAAGAACATGAACCCGTAGGAAAAATCAATATCGGCGATGTAGTCAACGCTTACTTGAGCTTCTGGAAGCTCTCCTCACACTCCTCAGTCCACCTGAATTGAGCACTCTTCTGGGTCAATCTGGTCATAGGTGCTGCAATAGATTAAAACCCGTCTACGCAACGGTGGTAGTACAATGTCAAACCAAGGAAACTACGAATCTCATAAGCTGATGACGATGTAGGCCAACTCTGCACCGCCTCTACCTTCTTCGGATCAACCTGAATACCCTCACCGGATACCACGTGCCCCAAGAATGCTACTGAATCAAGCCAGAGTTCACACTTTGAAAATTTTGAATACAATCTCTTCTCTCTCAAGGTATGAAGCACAACTCTCAAATGTCGGTCATGATCCTCCCGAGATTGGGAATACACCAAGATATCGTCAATAAACACGATGACAAAAAAATCCAGATAAGGACGAAATACACTGTGCATCAAGTGCATAAAGGCTACTGGGGCATTGGTCAGCCCCAATCACACAACAAGGAACTTATAATGACCATATCTAGTCCTGAAAGCAGTGTTCGGGATGTCTTGTCCCCGAATCTTCAAATGATGATAGCCGGGACGCAAGTAAATCTTGGAAAATACCCTGGCACCTTGCAACTGATCAAACAAGTCATCTATACAAGGCAAGGGATACCGATTTTTCACTGTAGCTTTGTTCCGCTGCCGGTAATCAATACATATACGCATAGAACCATCCTTCTTTTTCACGAACAACACCGGTGCACCCCAAGGTGACACACTAGGCCGAATGAACCGCTTTTCTAAGAATTCCTAAAGCTGCTCCTTTAACCCCTTTAGCTCCGCCGGTGCCATACGATAAGGTGGAATAGAAATAAGCGTGGTGCCTGACACCAAGTCAATACCAAAATCAATGTCCCTGTCATGTGGCATGCCTGGCAGGTCTGCAGGAAACACGTCCGGAAATTTACGGACCACAGGAACCGAATCAATAGTGGTAGTCTCACCACTAACATCCCTCACAAAAGCCAGATAAGATAAACACCATTTCTCAACCATGCCCTGAGCCTTCAGGTAGAAAATCACCCCGCTAGGCATATGCTCAAAATAACCTCTCCACTCAACCCTCGGACATCTTGACATAGCTAAGGTCATGGTATTAGCGTGACAATCAAGAACAATATGACACATAGATAACCAATCTATGCCCAATATCCCATCAAAATGACCATGTGGGGTAATAGTATGTCCACTCGGGTCTCCAGACCCCCAATAGATATCATTCACGACCGATACACACGGTCCACAACAACAGTAACGCCCACCGGAGTCAACACATGAACAGAGGTGACTAGAGACTCACAGGGAATATCAAGAAAACGGGCAAAATATGAAGAAACATAGGAATATGTAGAACTAGGGTCAAATGAAGCAAAAGCATCTCGGCAACAGACTGAGACAATACATGCAATCACCGCATCTGAGTTTATAGCATCTTGCCTGGCTGGAAATGCATACATGCGGGCCTGACCTCCACCTGCTCGGCCTCCCCTCTAGGGCGGCCTCTAGTTGACTGACTACCACCCCTGGCTGCCTAGGCGGGAGGTGAAGTAATTGTAGCTGAAGTGGTGGGCCGGCTCCTCTACTTAGAAGAACCACCAGGATAACGGGGACACTGCCTCCACATGTGCCCGAACTCTCAACACTCAAAACAACTCCCTGGAGCTGGAGGTGGGGACTGATAGAAACTCATGGCACCAAAACGGCCAATGGATGACTCATGCATATGAGAAATCTGAACTGGTGGTGCTCGAGCTACACTATAAGATGTGAGGGCACAAAATGAAGTACAAACTAGTTGAGAACCATGGGGACCATGCCCCGAAGAGGAACCACTATATGTTGGGTGGACTGGCTGAGGAGGCCTGAATTAACGTCCCCTACCATGCTGAAACTGCTCCCTGAAGGGAGAACCACTAGAACTCCCCGATCCACGAGGTCTCTTGGCCTCACTATCCTCCCGCTCCTAGCGGCGAACCGACTCAATATCTCGAGCTATGTCAGAAACCTGCTCGAATGAAGTCCCTGATACTCTCTCCCGAGTCATAAATAGCCGGAGCTGATAAGTAAGACCATCTACAAACCTCCTCACCCTCTCCCTATCAGTAGGGACAATCTCAGAAGCATGCCTGGCCAACTAGGAAAACCTCATCTCGTACTGAGTAACTGACAACTCTACCTAGTGCCACTACTCAAACTGTCTGCGCTGCTCCTCTCTGTGGGGCTGAGGAACATACTTCTCCAAAAATATCGTGGAGAGCTGCTACCAGGTGAGAGGTGCTGAACCAGCCGGCCTACGCCTCTCGAATGACTCCAACCAAGTAAAAGCAGCACCCGCAAACTATAATGTAGAACAGGAGACCCCACTAGTCTCCAAAATACCCGCAGTACGTAGTATGCTCTGGCACTTATCTAGAAACTCTTAGGCATCCTCACCCTCTTTACCGATGAAAGTTGGAGGCTGAAGTCTGCTGAACCTCTCCAACCTGCGCTAGTCATCTTGAGGCATCATAGGGACCACATAATCATGGACCGGAGCAACCGGCTGAGGTGTCCGGGCAGCTGGAGTCTAATTGCCTCCCCCGGCCTGAGTTGCGGTGGCGGTAGAATGTGACGACCCAAGCGGTCATCGCCTATTTTATTACCCCATTCCGTACCCCCGAGTCCTTGAAAACCTCATTTCTAGTTGCCTCGATTTATATGCACAGTCCGGGCGCGTAGCCGGACATCTTAAACATGATATTCGGTGAAATATGCTAAGATTTAATATTAACATGAATAAATTTGACTTCGGTCAACATTTTGGGTAAACGGGCCCGGACCCGTGATTTGATGGTCCCAGAGGGTCCGTAGAAAAATATGGACTTGGGCTTATGCCCGGAATCAAATTCTGAGGTCCCAAGCCCGAGGAATAAATTGTTAAGTAAAATTGTTTTCTGAAATATTCAAGGAAATTCAAAATGAAATCTGATTATAAAGTGATGGTATCGGGCTCGTATTTTGGTTCTAGAGCCCGGTACAGGTCTTATATATGGGTTAAGCGCTTTCTGTAAAGTTTGGTTGAAAACGGATTTTGTTTGACGTGTTTCGGACTTCAAATGGTAAGTTTGATGTTTTATGAAATTTGATAGAATTCATGGATTTTGATGTTTAATTCAATGTATATGATGTAATATTGGCGATTTGATCGCACAACTAAGTTTGTAGGATGTTGTTGAGTCAGTGCATGTGATTTTTTAGAAGCCCCGAGGGTCTCGGAGTGATTTTTAACTTAGGAAAATTGCTGATTTTGCTTCAGAAGTTGCAGGTCCCTTTTGTTCTTCGCGATCGTGAAGACTCTTCACGTTCGCGAAGCTTTACATATTCCTTCATCACGTTCGCGTCCCTCCCCTCGCGATCGCGTATAGTTAATTGACCCTGAGTTCCTAGCCCTTTTTTCCTCTTCGCGTTCGCGTACAGTTGACCGCGATTGCATAGCTTTACAGGTATCCTTCATTGCATTCGCGTGATGTCCCACACGTTCGCGTAAGTCAACTTCTGGACCCCACCTTTTTTATTTACTCTTCGTGATCGCGTCCTCCCTTCCGCGATCGTGATGGTCTGTCCAGTCTACCCTACGCGAATGCGACCACCCTCCTGCGATCGCGAATGGTAATTTTTCCCAGTGGCATATAAATATTTCCAGAACCAGTAGCTACGGGATTCACTTAGAAATTAATGAATTTCTTCTTCTCCACGGCCCTTAGGCATCCATTGAACCCATCCTTCACCAAAACTTCTTGGGTTAGTAAATTTTAACTCGTCTCCTTCATTTTTCATCTATATCTCATGAATTCCTAAGCCTAACGCATGCAAATTAGAGTAGAAAATTAGGAATTTGGGTAGAGTTAGGCGCTTTTGAATTTTCTTGATTTAGACCTCATTTTGGGGTTGAATTAAAAAACAAATTATATATTCGGTGTCGTGGGTGAATGGGTGACGTGGTTTTGGTCCGAGCCTCGTGTTTGGACCAAGCGGGCCCTGGGTCAAATTTTGATAATTTTGGAAGAATGTTAGGAAATGGATAATTAGGCCATGAAGTTGAATCATTGAATCCTTATTGATACTCTTGAGTTGATTATGCCTAGATAATACCATTCAAGAGTCGAATTCTAAAGGGAAGGCGGTGTTAGAGGGTTGATTGCTATACTTTGGACTCGAGGTAAGTGTTTGGTCTAACTTTAGGTTGAGGGAATATGAGTTGAGTATAATTTGCTACTTGCTAATTGTCAAATACGATGTATAGGCATGGTGACGAGTATCTATACATTGGAGTCTAGCATGACCGTGAGTCCTTATATTGTGAATATTCTGATTTTGTAGTAATTTCCATGCTTAATTGATGATTTCTATATGTTGTGAAGAGTATGTGAAGGAAATTTTAATCTCTAAACTCTGTTGAAGCATTGGCTCAGATTGTAATACCAATGATAAAGATATATGAGATAATTGTATCCTTTGGAGCATTGGCTCATATTGTAATACGAATGATGAAGATATATGAGATAATTATATCCTTTGGAGCATTAACTCAGATTGTAATACGAATGATGAAGTAATATGAGATAATTGTATCCTTTACAGCATTGGCTCAGATTGTAATACGAATGATGAAGGTATATGAGACAATTGTATCCTTTGGAGCATTGGCTCATATTGTAATACGAATGATGAAGGTATATGAGACAATTGTATCCTTTGGAGCATTGGCTCAAGTAATAGAGTAAATTATGAAATGAAGTGAAAAAAAGAGAAAGAGCTACTAAAATATACCCTAGTCGGATCATTGTTTCTTGGATATTATCTCCCTTATTGGGATGTTGAGATTACTATTATTGTTCCCTTGCCGGGATTCCTATTTTTTACTCTGTTTATTTCCTTGCCTTTGTTTGTTATTGTTGTTTGGATGAGGAAGAGTGTTAAAGCACTAAGGGCGATGTCGTGCCATGTTTATATTGTTATTATGCACGAGGGGACATTCTGTGCCATGTTTATATTGTTATTATGCACGAGGGGACATTTCGTGCCATGTTTATATTGTTATTATGCACGAGGGGACATTGTGTTCCATGTTTTATATTGATTATGAACGAGGGACATTTTGTGCCGTATTTTACATTGTGATTATGCACGAGGGGATATTCCGTGCCGTATTTTACATTGTTATTATGCACGATGGGACATGCCGTGCCACATCATTATTGTTTAATCTGTGTTATCATTTCCCGTTATTATTTTAAGATATTTCAGACCGTTGCTTCGTTTCTGTCATTTCAGTAATTGCTATCTCTTACCCCCACATGTTTTTAGCACTCTTATAGACAGTTCGTGAGTTTGTTACTCCGGGTTTTGGGAAAGTTTACGCGTTGTTGTATTATGTTGTCATTATTTAACTTGAAACCATATTTATTTCTGCTGTTAAATTGTGAACCGTTTAGTTTATACTATTAAATTGATGTTAATATGCTAGTTTATCTATACAAGTTGGTTTGTCTAGCGGGTTCAACATTAGACACCATCACGGCGCGATGGTGAGATTTCGGGGCGTGCCCAGTTGGTAGTAGAGCACTAGGTTACATAGGTCTCACAACTCACTGACAACTTGATAGAGTCTGAGGGATCGGTACGGAGATGTCCGTGTTTATCCCCCAGATGCTGCAAAGTTAGGATGACTCCATACTTCTTTTCTTCTCTGTCATGCGCTATGAATTCTGAGCACTGATTGAGTTTCTATTCTAATCTCTCACAAATGGCGAGGACGCGTGCTTCCCTTGGTTTCACCCAGCAGCTTGAAACTCCTGCTACCGATCCTACTCGGGTTCGAGGTCGAGGACGAGGTCGAGGACGAGGTCGTGCTAGAGGCCAAGGCCGGGGCCGGGATCAACCTAGAACAACAGCCCCAGTGGAGGACCCTCAGGTCGTGTCTGACAAGGAGGTCCCAGTTCCGGCAGTCCTAGTTGGACCAGCTCATGTCCCAGAGGGGTTCATAGCTACCCCAGTGCTTCCGGACGCCCTTGTCCGTCTACACGGACTCAGGGAGAGTGTAGCACAAGCGGGTCTTCTCCCTACAGCAACAGCTGTGTCCCAGGTTGGGGGAGGTACCCAGACTCCTACCGCCCACGTGCCAGAGCAGCTAGCTCCACAGTTTCAGACTCTGGCACCTTAGCCAGCCAGAGTAACTCAGTCGGGTATTGCAGGGCGATAGCAGAGGGAGCACCTATGTCAGCTGATGCTTTGTGGAGACCGGACAGGTTCACTAAGTTATTCACTGCTACGTTCACTGGTTCACCATCAGAGGATCCCCAAGATTTTTTTGGATAGTTGCCATGAGGTTCTTCGGAATATGGGCATAGTGGAGTCGAACGGGGTTGACTTCGCTACTTTTTGGTAATCTGGCGCAGCCAAGAATTGGTAGAGAGACTATTGCTTAGCCAGACTAGCTGGATCTCTACCTTTGACTTGGACTCAGTTCTTAGAGGTATTTTTAGGGAAGTTACTTCCCATTACTCAGAGAGAGGACCTTTAGAGGAAGTTTGAGTGTCTCCAGCAGGGATCCATGTCCGTCACTGAGTATGAGACTAGGTTCATCACTCAGTCGAATTTGATATTATATTGGGGATGGACTGGTTATCCTTATATCATGCTATCTTGGATTGCCATGCCAAGACGGTGACCTTAGCCTTACCGTATTTACCCCGTTTGGAGTGGAAAGGAACTCCTGGTCATTCTACCTGCAGTATTATTTCGTACGTGCAGACTCGGCGTATGGTCGAGAAGGGGTGTTTGGCTTATTTGTCTTATGTGCATGATTCCAGTGTTGAGGTTCCCTCTATTGATTCGGTGCCCGTGGTTCGTGAATTTCCTGAGGTCTTCCCTTCAGACCTACCGGGGATGCCATCCGACAGGGACATTGATTTCTGCAATTATTTAGCTCCCGACAGCCAGCCCATTTCTATTCCGCCTTATCACATGGCTCCGCTATAGTTGAAAGAGTTGAAAAAATAGTTGCAGGATTTGCTTAGGAAGAGTTTCATTAGACCAAGTTTTTCTCCTTGGGGTGCTCCAGTATTGTTTGTCAAGAAAAAGGATGGTTCGATGAGGATGTGCATTGATTACCGGCAATTGAACAAGGTTACAATCAAGAATAAGTATCCACTATCGAGGATTGATGATTTGTTCGATTAGCTTCAGGGTGCTAAGCTATTTTCAAAGATAGACTTGAGATCTGGCTACCATTAGTTGAGGATTAGGGCATCCGATGTCCCTAAGACAGCTTTCCGCACTCGGTACGGGCATTGCGAGTTTTTAGTCATGTCGTTTTGTTGACAAATGCCCCAGCAAATTTTATCGATTTGATGAATCGGGTATTCAAGCCTTATTTGGACTCGTTTGTGATAGTCTTCATTGATGATATATTGATATACTCCCGCAATCACGAGGAGCACGAGCAGCATCTCACAGAGGTTCTTCAGACTCTAAAGGATAGTCAGCTTTATGCAAAGTTTTCGAAGTTTGAGTTCTAGTTGATTTCAGTTGCATTCCTGGGTCATGTCGTATCATTAGAGGGTATTCAGGTTGACCCGAAGAAGATTGAGACAGTCAAGAACTGGCCTACACCAGCATCAGCTACAGATATTTGGACTTTCTTGGGATTGGCAGGCTACTATAGTCGGTTCGTGGAGGAGTTCTCATGTATTGCAGCCCCGATGACCAGGTTGACCCAGAAGGGTGCCCAGTTCCGATGGTCGGACGAGTATGAGGCGAGCTTTCAGAGGCTCAAGACAGCTCTAACTACGACACCGGTATTGGTTTTGCACACAGGTTTAGGGCCTTATACAGTCTATTTCGATGCTTCCCGTATTGGGCTTGGTGCAGTGTTGATTCACGATGGCAAGGTCATTGCTTATGCTTCGAGGCAGTTAAAGGTTCTGAGAAGAACTATCCAGTGCATGATTTGGAGTTTCCAGCCATTGTCCACGCATTGAAGATTTGGAAGCACTATTTGTCTGGCGTGACGTGTGAGGTGTTCACGGATCATAAGAGTCTTCATTACTTGTTCAAGAAAAAGGACTTTAATTTGACGCAGAGAAGGTGGTTGGAGTTGTTGAATGATTGTTATATTACCATCTTATATCACCCGGGGAAGGCCAACATGGTGGCCGATGCTTTGAGTAGGAAGTCAGCTAGCATGGGCAGTATTGCTTTTATTCCGGTCAGTCAGAGGCCGCTTGCTTTGGATGTTCAGGATTTAGCCAATCGGTTTGTGAGGTTGCATAATTCTGATCCTAGTCGAGTGTTGCCTTGTACGGTCGCTCGTTCTTCATTATTGGAGCGTTTTCGTGATGGGCAGTTTGATGATCCCCATTTGTGTGTCCTTAGAGACACGGTGGAGCGCGGAGGTGCCAAGCAGGTGACCTTAGATGATGATTGTGTTTTGATATTGCAAGGGCGATTTTGTGTGCCCAATGTTGATGGGATTCGAGAGTTGATTTTATATGAGGCCCATAGTTCCCGGTACTCTATTCATCCGGGCGCCCGGAGATGTATCACGATTTGCGGCAGCATTATTGGTGGCATAGAATGAAAAAGAATATTATGGCATAGGTGGCGCAATGTTTGAATTGTCAACATGTTAAGTATGAGCATAAGAGGCTTGGTGGTTTATTTCAGAGGATTGAGCTTCCCGAGTGGAAGTGGGATAGGATCACTATGGATTTCGTTACTGGACTTCCGTTGACCCGGAAGAAGTTCGATGCAGTTTGGGTCATTGTTGATAGGTTGACCAAGTCAGCGCATTTCATTCTTGTGGCAGTATCTTATTCATCCGAGAGGTTAGGTGAGATCTATGTCCGTGAGATTGTTCGCCTTCATGATATGCCGGTATCTATCATTTCAGACCGGGGTGCGGTTTACCTCGCGTTTTTTAAGAGCAGTTCAGTGAGAGTTAGGCACCTAGTTGGAGTTGAGCACATCATTTAATCCTCAGACAGATGGGCAGTCCGAGCGGACTATTCAGATATTGGAGGATATGCTCCGACCTTGTGTTATTGACTTTGGAGGATCATGGGATCAGCTCTTACCGTTAGCAGAGTTTGCCTACAACAACAACTACAAGTCAAGTATCCAAATGGCACCTTATGAGTCCTTACATGGTAGGCGGCGTTGATCCCCAGTTGAATGGTTTGAGCCGGGAGAGGCTCGGTTGTTGGGTACAGATTTGGTTTAGGAGGCCTTGGACAAGGTCAGGATCATTCAGGATAGGCTTCGTACAGCTCAGTCCAGGCAAAAGAGTTATCCAGATCATAAGGTTCTAGATGTGGCTTTCATGGGCCGTGAGGGAGTATTTCTCCGAGTGTCGCCTATGAATGGCGTGATGAGATTTGGGAAGAAGGGCAAGCTTAGCCCTAGGTTCATTGGTCCGTTTGATATTCTTGATCGAGTGGCAGAAGTGGCTTATAGACTTGCATTGCCACCTAGCTTATCAGCCGTAAACCTAGTTTTTCATGTGACCATGCTTCAGAGGTATCACGGCGATCCAACCCACGTGTTAGATTTCTGTACTGTCCAGTTGGACAAGGTCTTACCTTATGTGGAGGAGCCGATAACTATTCTAGACCGGCAGATTCGTCAGTTGAGATCCAATAGTTTCCCTTCTGTTCGTGTTTAGTGGAGAGGTCAGGCTCTTGAGGCATTGACTTGGGAGTCCGAGTCCGACATGCGGAGCCGTTACCCTAATTTATTTCCCGACTCAGGTACTTCCTTCTTCTGTCTGTTCGAGGACGAACGGTTGTTTTAGAGGTGGAGAATGTGAAGACCGAAGGGGTCATCACTTGTTTTATTACCCCATTCCGTACTCCCGAGGCCTTGAAAACCACATTTGTAGTTCCCTCGATTTGTGTGTGCAGTCCGGGCGCGTAGCCGGACGACTTAAATATGAAATTCTGTGAAATATGCTAAGAACTAATATTAACATGAATAAAGTGGACTTTGGTAAATATTTTGGGAAACGATCCCAGATAAGTGATTTGACGGTCCTAGAGGGTCCGTAGGAAAATATGGGACTTGGGCATATGCCTGGAATCGAATTCCGAGGTTCCAAGCCCGGGGAATGAATTGTTGAGTAAAATTATTTTCTGAAAATATTCAAGGAAATTGAAAATAAAATCTGATTAGAAAGTGATGATATTGGGCCTGTAATTTGATTCCAGTGCCCGGTACAGGTCTTATATATGGGTTAAGTGCTTTCTGTAATGTATGGTTGGAAATGAATTTCGTTTGACATGTTTCAAACTTGAAATGGGAAATTTGATGTCTTATGAAATTTGATAGAATTCATGGATTTTGAGGTTTAATTCGATGTATATGATGTCATATTGTCGATTTGATCGCACAGTTATGTTCGTAGGATGTTGTTGAGTCAGTGCATGTGATTTGTTAGGAGCCCTGACGGCTCGGGAGTGTTTCGAAGGTGTCTCAGAATTATTTTGAACTTAGGAAAATTTCTGGTTTTTACTTCAGGTGTTGCAGCTCTTTTTTGTTCTTCGCGATCGCGAAGTCTCTTCCGCGTTCGCGAAGCTTTACGTTTTCATTCATCGTGTTCGGTCCATCCCCTCGCGATCGCGTAGGGTTAATTGACCGTGAGGGCCTAGCCCTCTTTTCCTCTTCGCGTTCGCGTACAGTTGATCGCGATCGCGTAGCTTTACAGGTCTCCTTCATCGCGTTCGTGTGATGTCCCACGCGTTCGCGTAAGTCAACTTCTAGAACCCAGTTTTTTTCCTTACTATTCGCGAACGTGACCTCCCTTCCGCGATCGCGAAGGGTAATTTTGCCCATTGGTAAATAAATATTTCCAGAACCAGTAGCTACGGGATTCACTTAGAAAATAATGAACTTCTTCTTCTCCACAGCCCCTAGGCATCCATTGAACCCATCCTTCACCAAAACTTACTGGGTTAGTTAATTTTAACTCGTCTCTTTCATTTTTCATCTATATCTCATGAATTCCTAAGCCTAAAACATGCATTAGAGTAGAAAATTGGGAATTTGGGTAGAGCTAGGCACTTTTGAATTTTCTTGATTTAGACCTCGTTTTGGGGTCAAATTTGAAAGCAAATTATGTATTCGGGCTCGTGGGTGAATGGGTGACGTGTTTTGGTCTGAGCCTCGTGTTTGGACCAAGCGGGCCCAGGGTTGAATTTTGATAATTTTGGATGAATGCTAGGAAATGGATAATTAGGCCATGAAGTTGAATCATTGAATCCTTATTGATACACTTGAGTTGATTATGCCTAGATAATACCATTACGGAGTCGAGTTCTAAAGGAAAGGCGGTGTTAGAGGGTTGATTGCTATACTTTGGACTCGAGGTAAGTGTTTGGTCTAACCTTAGCTTGAGGAAATAGAATTTGAGTATAATCTGCTACTTGCTAATTGTCAAATACGATGTATAGTCATGGTGACGAGTATCTATACATTGGTGTCTAGTATGACCGTGAGTCCTTATATTGTCAGTATTCTGATTTTGTGGTAATTTCCATGCTTAATGGATTATTTCAATATGTTGTGAAGAGTATGTGAAGGGAATTTTAATCTTTAAACTTTGTTGGAGCATTGGCTCAGATTGTAATCCGAATGATGAAGATATATGAGATAATTGTATCCTTTGGAGCATTGGCTGAGATTGTAATACGAATGATGAAGATATATGAGATAATTGTATCCTTTGGAACATTGGCTCAGATTGTAATACAAATGATGAAGGTATATGAGATAATTGTATCCTTTGGAGCATTGGCTCAAGTAATAGAGTAAATTATGAAATGAAGTGAAAGAAAGATAAATATCTACTAAAATATACCCTTGCTGGGTCATTGTTGCTTTGATATTGTCTCCCTTATTGGGATGTTGAGATTACTGTTATTAATCCCTTGCCGGGATTCCTACTTGTTACTCTGTTTATTTCCTTGCCTTTCTTTGTGATTGATGTTTGGATGAGGAAGAGTGTTAAAGTACGACGGGTGATGTCGTGCCATGTTTACATTGTTATTATGCACGAGGGGACATTCCGTGCCATGTTTATATTGTTATTATGCACGAAGGGACATTCCGTGCCATGTTTATACTGTTATTATGCACGAGGGGACATTGCGTGCCATGTTTATATTGTTATTATGCATGAGGGGACATTCCGTGCCATGTTTTATATTGATTATGCACGAGGGGACATTGCGTGCCATGTTTATATTGTTATTATGCATGAGGGGACATTCCGTGCCATGTTTTATATTGATTATGCACGAGGGGACATTCCGTGCCGTATTTTACATTGTGATTATGCACGAGGGGACATTCCATGCCGTATTTTATATTGTTATTATGCACGATGGGATATGCCGTGCTGCATCCTTACTGTTTAATTTGCGTTGTCATTTCCCATTATTATTTTAAGATATTTCAGACTGTTGCTTCGTTTCTGTCATTTCAGTAATTGCTATCTCTTACCCCCACATGTTTTCCCTGTAATTGTATTCTTGTTTAGTTTCTGCTATATTATTGAACTACACAGGTATACTTTGTTGTCATGTCTTAGCCTCATTAGTACTTCGCCGAGGTTAGGCTAGGTACTTACTCAGTACATGGGGTCGGTTGTACTGATGCTACACCAGCACTTCTTGATGTTGTGCATATTACATAGCCTGACCAGGAGGACATCATTAGTGGGAGGGTCTTCTAGCTAATCATAGAGGCTCCAAGATATACCCGCTGGCGTTCGTGGGCCTTGGCGTGTCTTCCATCCCTTTTATCTATGATTCTGTCTTTTTTTTCTCTAGCTTCAGAGGCAGACATGTATTTCCTTTCAAATTTGTATTTAGCACTCTTATAGACAGTTTGTGAGTTTGTGACTCCAAGTTTTGGGAAAATTTACGTGTTGTTGTATTATGTTGTCCTTGTTTAGCTTGAAACCATATTTATTTCCGCTGTTAGATTGTGAACCGTTTAGTTTATCCTATTAAATTAATGTTAATATGCTAGTGTATCTATACACGTTGGCTTGTCTAGCGAGCTCAACGTTAGACGCCATCACGGCCTGATGGTAGGATTTCAGGGTGTGACATAGAAGACGTAGCGACTGCCTGAGCCAATTTGGTGCACACTGTCAATATCTGAGGCAGGGTCTCCTGAAGAATCAGAATAATAATAGGCACTGCCGGTGCTTGAGCCTGTCCCGCTAGAGCACCACCGGCGGGAACGTGATCCTGAATGATAGGGGGATCCTATGGTATTGTCCCGGCTGCTGCGCGGACTGGCCCCCTACCTGTACCACGGCCTCGACCGCGACCTCGACCTCTCGCTGGTCTAGCCGGTGTCAGGTCTCCCTGATCGGTATTGCGTGTCCTCACCATCTGTGAGAGAATGAAACAACGTAAGTTTAGATTTCAAGAATCAATAGATTGGCACGAAAGACTTCAATAAAGATAGAAATATTTCCTAAGAGTTCTACAGCCTCTCGAAGATAAGTATATACATCTCTGTACCGATCTGCAAGACTCTACTAAACCTGCTCATGACCATTGAGTCCTATGTAACCTAGGATCTGATACCAAACTGTCACAAACCCAATCCTAAACCGGCCGTGATGGAGCCTATCGTGGAACTAGGCTAGCCAATAATCACATATTTACAGTTCTTTGCAAAAAGCCCAAACAATTTCAAGCATTTCTTAAAGTATACAGAATTTACTAAACACATTAGGCCAATGAACAGTTAAACAATCAAACAAACCCCAAAACCCGGAGCCAACATGTCATGAGCATATAAGTGAAATATGCCAAAAGGGTATACTATTATGATACAAAACCTCTAAAGAAATAGCGAGATACAACAAAGAAGGGAAAAAAGAGATGTTGCGGACGCTTAACACCTACCTCTATATCCCGCACTCCGGCTCCGCACGGAATAGATAGCTAATGCTCGGTATCTGCACCTGAATCTGCACACAGGGGTACAGGGAGTAATGTTAGTACCCCAACTTAGTAATTATGAAAATAAATCAAGGCTAAGCGGCAAGAAAATACATAAAATAAATATCATCAATTAACAATATACACAACCTTTCTTTCCAACAACATATACTTAGATATATGAAATCATCATGCCTTAAAACAAACTTCAGACAAATCCTTTGAAAAATATATATTTTCAACAATTTGAGACCGAAAGATTTAGTATGAAAATGAAATCAATCATAAGTAGCCCCTCAGGCAAAAACATAAATCATAAATCGCCCCTCGGGCAGAACATCACTCAGCACCTCACAGCCACTCAATATCAGCCCCTCGGGCAACTTAACGGTCACTCATGTCTCCCAATCAGTCATCACTCGTCACTCAGCACTCAACACTCAGTAGGTACCTGCGCTCACTGGGGTGTGTAAAGACTCCGGAGGGTCTCCTTCATCCCAAGCACTACTATCATGCCACCTCGTGGCGTATCACATCCTCACAATCAGGCCCTCGGCCTCAGTCAGTCAGAATCTCTCAAAAGCCCCTCGCGCGAATCAGTAAAATGGGGTGCTCGACCCAAAACAACATTTTTCAATCTCAAAGTAGTGTAAATCAAGTTGAGTTTCGAAAACGGTAAACACAATGTCACTGAGTGAAATTATCAATAAAAAATGAGGAAAAATAGCAGTAAAAAACCCCCACGGGGTCTAAACAAGTCGGCACGAGGCCCGAAACATGGTTTATAGCCCAAATATAGCAGTAATCTTTAAGATACAATTTAAAATTTGGTTTAGAGAAAAATACGCAACTCAATAGTTGCCGCTGAGAGGACCAAATCCAATCCAAAAATCAGTGCACGCCACATACTCGTCATCCTACATGTGCGCCATTCTAAACACAGTGAGAAATATGAAGTTCGGGGTTTCATACACTCAGGACAAGATTTATAACCATTACTTACCTCTACCGGGCCACAATACTAGTCCGCTATACTCTTTCCCCTCAAATTGGCTCCCGATTGCTCTTAATCTAACCAAAACCAGTTTAACATAATTAATATATACTAAAGGAACACAACTCAATTGAAAACTATCAATTTATACAAAATCTCGAATTTCGGCCAAACCCGAGCACCGAGCCCCGGGCCCACATCTCGGAATTCGATAACATTTACATCACTAGAAACCTCATCATGCCACGATTCTACACATACCAAAAACACCACAATCGGACAACAATTGCCTACCCAAATCGCCAAAAGAATTTTCCAATCCTCCACCCATTTTTCCAAGCTTTTTCTACTTTAATCCTTCAAATTACAAGCCTAATCGGAACAAAATAGCATAGAAACGAGTTTAATAATCCGGGAACTTACCTCCACTAAAGACCCACGGTTTCTCTCTTCAAATTGCCCTCAAATAAGATCCAACCGCATGCAATAACGGTAGAATTAACAAAATTTCACGGAGGCTTTATTTTATACTGTTCTGCGCAGCAAATCTGCACCTACGGACCTTTCATCGCGCATGCGGTCCCATGTGCTCACCTGCAAAATCCCACTAACGGATGAATTTTCGCACCTACGATCTTTTCTCCGCACCTGCGGCTTCGCAGGTGCGGCCAACTCTTCGCACCTGCCCACTCCTCCTGCCTAGCAAACTTTTGCACCTGAACATGGTCCTTCGCACCTGTGGTGTCACACCTACGGCCACCCACCCGTAGGTGCGGCCAACATCAGAAACATTACACCAACATCCATTTGCTGCAAATTCATAAGTTCAAAACTCCACGAACCATCCGAAATCAATCCCGCGTCCCTCGGGGACCCAACCAAACATACCAATACACCCAATAGCATTATTGAAACTTAGTCGAGCCTTCGAAACACCAAAAACAACATGAAAACACCAAAATTACATCACATTCAAACTTATGAACTTTGAAACCTCTAAATTTTTCCAACGACGCCGAAACCAACCATAACACCTATGATTGACTTGAATTTTTGCAAACATATCCAAAATTACATTATGGACCTGTTTCAACTTCCGGAATCCCATTCCGAGCTCTACAGCCTATTTTCCACTGCCAACCGAAAATCGCAAAAAACTAATTTTCGCCAATTCAATCCTAATTCAACACCGGACATGAACATGAACATTCCGAACACACTCCTAAGTCCTAAATCACCTAACGAAACTATCCGAGCCATAAAATCCGCATTCCGAGGTCGTTCAACAATAAGTCAACTCTCAGTTGATTTTTCAACTATTAGGCTACTTCAAGAGACTAAATGCCTCAATTCTCACCATGACCACTCCGAACCCAAACCAACTGACCCAACACAACATCAATAGGCTAAGCAATATATGAAAATTTTGAATGGGAGAAACGGGTAAATCTCACGGAACGAGCGGCCGGTTCGTTACAATAAGTATTCGCTCCTGAGGATTGATGATTTATTTGATCAGTTACAAGGTGCTAGGTGTTTCTCGAAGATAGACTTGAGGTCCGGGTACCACCAGGTAAGGGTTAAGGAGAAGGATATTACGAAGACAACATTCAGGATTAGATATGGGAATTTTGAGTTTCGTGTTATGTCATTCATCTTGACTAATGCCCCAATAATATTCATGGATTTGATTAACCGTGTTCTGACCATTTCTAGATCTGTTCATGATTGTATTTGTCGATGATATATTGATTTATTCTCGTTCAGAGACTGAGCATGCATATTATTTGCATGTTGTGCTCAAAGTTCTACAAAAAGAGAAATTGTCCACCAAACTCTCTAAATGTCAATTCTTGTTGAATTATGTATCTTTCCTTGGGCATATATGATCTAGACCTACGACACCGACTGAGGTTCGTAGCCTCCTCAGCTTGACAGGTTATTATAGGAGATTCGTAGAAGGATTTTCGTCCCTTTCAGCACCGTTGAAAAAGTTAACTCAGAAGGGAGCTAAGTTTGAATGGACTGATGCTTGCTAACGGAGTTTCCAGGCATTGAAGGACATGTTAACTTTGGCACCAGTTCTAACTCTCCCAGAAGGGACCGATGGTTATGATATCTATTGTGACGCTTTGAGCGTTGGATTAGGTTGTGTACTGATGCAGCATGCTAAGGTTGTAGCTTATGCTTGTAGACAACTAAGAAAGCATGAGAACAATTACTCGACCCATGATTTAGAGTTAGTCGCGGCGATCCATGCACTTAAGATGTGGAGGAACTATTTGTATGGCATTCATGTTGATATCTATACGGATCATAAGAGCCTTCAGTATATCTTCAAGCAAAAGGAGTTGAATTTACACCAAAAGAGATAGTTAGAGATACTAAAAGACTACAACATTGATATTTTATACCATCCAGGGAAAACAAATGTTGTATTCGATGCCCTTAGCCGTAGATCTATGGGTAGCATGTCATATTTACAACCAAAAAAGAGTGGGACAACCCATGACATTCACAATCTAGCTAGTCTCAGAGTTCGGTTACTGGATTCAGGTGATACCAGCGTAACTATCCAAGACACGCAACATCCTCTTTAGTAACTGAAGTGATGGAACGCCAGTACGAGGATCCTATGTTAGCTCATTCTAGGGATACAACCCCTCAGAAGGAGAAGAAACCATTTGAAATTAGAGGAGATGGGGTCCTCAGATATCGAGGATGATTATGTTACCCTAATATTGCAGGACTGCATCGGCAGGTTATGGGAGAAACTCACTATATTTGTTATTATGTCAATTTAGGAGCAACAAAGATGTATCATGATATCAGGGGAATGTATTAGTGGGACGAAATGAAAAAGGATATAGTAGAGTTTGTTGCTTACTGCCCTAACTATCAGCAGGTTAAGATTGAAAATAAAAAACTCGGTTAATTATTGCAGGCTATAGAGATTCCGACATGGAAGTGGGAAGTAATAAATATGGATTTCATCATAGGTTTACCTTGTACCCAGCGTAAAATGGATTTTATATGGATGATTATTGGTAGACTTACAAAATTTGCCCATTTCTGCCCGTTAAGACTACATACTCCACAGAGGATTATGCAAAGGCTTTACATTAAGGAGATAGTACGACTTCATGGTGTCCCTATATCTATTATCTTGGATAGAGGAGCTTTTCTTACAACTAATTTGTGGAGGCCTTCCCAAAAAGGATTGGGGACTCAGGTAAGTCTTAGTACGTCATTTCATCCCCATAAAGACGAACAAGTTGAGCGTACTATTCAGATACATGAGTATATGTTACGGGCTTGTGTGATAGACTTCAAGGGTAGCTGGAATGATCATTTGTCGCTTATTGAGTTCACGTATAATAATAGCTATTATTCTAGTATTCAGATGGCTCCATACGAAGCTCTTTATGGATTAAAGTGTTGGTCGCCTATAGGATGGTTCGATGTTGGGGAAACTAAGTTAGTAGGACTAGAGTTGGTACAAAATTGCAATTGAGAAGATTAAGCTTACGCATGAAAGGCTATTAGCGGCTCAAAGCCATTAGAAGTCTTATGCGGATAATCGACAACGAGACTAGGAGTTTCAGGTTGACGATTGGGTATTCAAATCAATGTGTTATAATTTTATTATAACATTAAAAAAAACATGGCAATATCTTTCTCAGTCTTCCTCCCCCAATGGAATGAGCACAACAAGGTCATAATACCACCATTGAGAAGAAAAACAAACTAATCAAGATGTGCCAAAATATAAGTTACATAATACATACTATTTTTTGTTCATACAAGTGACATGGTATCTATTACAAACTTCATAAATCCTTCAAGGCTCGGAAGAATTTTCGTTGGTGGTGGTGGAAAAGAAGCTTGGTCATCAACGCTTCCAGGCGAAGCCGCATCCTCCGCAAGTTCAGCTAGTATTTCTTTGTAAGTTTCGTCTACCTCTGGTTGTGATTCAACATGTCCAATATTTCATCTTTCCGAACGGATCCAATCTCTGAAAAGTATTGATTTTTCCAAGCTCTCCCTCATAGACGCTCTATAATCATCGAGTTGAAGTCTTTCTTGACTGAAAGCTCTCTCCGATGCCACTATTGAAGCTTGAATTGTTAAAATGTCACGGGATCCTTGAAAGAACCGAAAAGTATTTTTCTTTGTCCTTCCACCATTCCAAAAGATTAAAGGAGCCTTCGGGATTCACTTCCTCAATTCCCTGTTACAAATAAACTTGAAACTCATTTAGTTGTGAAAAATCACTACTACTACAACCTTGAGAACCCCTAAACCCCACCAAAGCACAAAGTGCTCTTACTCCTGCAATTCTTTTAGATGACTGATAATCATAAGAAGAAGGAGTGGGAACATTTGGTCTAGCATGATTTAATGCAACTTGATAGGAATTATAAGTAGTTTGACCATTTATTCTAATTGAGGCTATTGCTTCCGGAAGTTGAGACAAGTCCTCATCTTCAAGTTCTAAACAATTATAAACATTTTCATATAAAAATTGAGGACCTCCTAATTTCAGACAAGGATTGAACAATGCAGCAACACCATAAATAGGGGAAATAGGGAAAAAATATTTTTTAAACTTTTTTCTCATAGAATAAATAGAAGGTTTATATATTTCCCCACCCTCTGAAAAATGAGCAAACAAATTTTCATGTTCTGCAATATAAACTAAACAGTTAGAAATAGTAGGATAATATTGCCTAGAAAATTCATTTGTAGAAATATGAAATTTTTCTATACAAAGTACAAGCAATTTAACATTAGCCCAATCCCCATTCGTAAGGTGTTCAATATCATCACTTACATGTGCAGTAAACATTAAGTTTATGAGGTTTCTGTATTCATATTTAACAACCAAACTTTCATACATGTAATTTCATCTAGTTGGAAAAGGTTTAGGAACCTTTATTTCTCTTAGGCCGAATTCATCGCATCTTTTAAAATATTCTCTATGTCTAATTATACGGTTTGAATATTTAACCTTTTCAATTTCAATATTTAAAATTCTCAGACCATCACCTACAATTAAATGGTAAATATGACAAATGCATCTAACATGAAAAATGTTACTAGATACATGATTTAGCGTAGTGGTAAGATATGATATAGCATTTGTGTTTATAGTAGTACTATCCATTGAAACATACATTATTTTATCACTAATGCAAAAATATCTACAAATATCTGTAACTGTGATAGCAATAAACTGCCCAGTGTGACGTGAATAATTATTGTATAAGCAATAATGTGCTTTTGCATTATACATTCCTCATCAATCCAATGACTGGTAACATTAAGGTAATCACATTCGCTATCACTTCTACTAATATCAGTTGTAATAGCAACATGACAATTTATACGAATAAATAAATAGTAAAAATATTGTTCATATTCATGTTTATATTTATAAATATCGCTTTTTCCAGTTGTGCAACGAAAACCTTTATGAGTAGGATTAAAAACTTTTCTAATATAATGCACAAAGTAAGGGTCAGAAGGAAAACTACAGGGTAAGCACATAACGGTTACCATTTTTCCAATTATTCCCGAACTTTTTTTGGATCATAATATAAAATACTACCGGTAACAATGTTAATTCCTTGTTGAAATTTATTTGACTCGGTACTAGGGTCAGCCTGACTCGGTGTAGATACACATTTCCCCAAGGCCAAAGCTTTCAGACGAAGATATTTGACTCTATTTTGAGGGTGTATCAATATGTGTCTAGCCAAATTCCC